>BLKM01011693.1:0-77226 GCA_013340265.1 Coptotermes formosanus | reverse complement strand
GTGTGGCCCTTTGCTATAAAACGGTTGGAGACCCATGGATTAGAGCAAGTGAATGGGCTGTTATGAACGGTAATGAACGATCTGTTGCTATAAGAGTGTGTAAACAGCTTGGATAACTGGAACATTGTCCGCCGCTCAGGAAGTGCTGTGTAATAGATAATGTATTGTGGGTAGATAGATTTTTAGTGTTTTATTTAACGACGCTGCCAACTGCTGAGATTATATAGGATCAGTGATAAATGAATGAATGGGTATGGAGCATTGGTGGAATAATATTTGCAGTTGATAGAAATTACAGGCACAACAATTGATTTATTGTGAAAACATTCAGCTTTCACATAACTATGCTACATGTTTCAGCCATTACGGGCATCATCAGGCAAAATCTCTAAAAGTACGTACGAAGGAAAGTAAATATTGATGCTGATAGGCGTAATGGCCGAAACATGTAGCATAGTTGTGTAAAAACAGGAAGTTCTTACAATGACTCTGTTGATGTGTTTGACTAATTTTCTGGCAACTGTATATTTCTGACAGCACAACGATATGTGTCTGCCTAAGGGATGGTACTTGTGTATAAACATGTCCCAGTGCCACTTTTTCCACCACACATCCCACCTGGATTGGCCTGGGATTGAGCCTGGGTCTTACGCGATGACAGGCTGGCGACTAACTGCCTAAGCCACGGCACGGCTTGCGTGGGTGTGATGCTTTGTTCATGTACTGCTTTTTATATACATAACAGCTGAATGGTGCCTTTTTAGGTATCTATACTTACATTGGTTTTCATATACTCATTTTTATATACAAGAGGCCGAGTGACGCCGATCGCAGTGGCCGCGCGGTCTAAGGCGTAGGTCTGCGGCCGAACGCTTGCTGGGATCGTGGGTTCGAATCCCAACGGGGTCATGGATGTTTGTCTCTTGTGAGTGTTTGTTTTGTCAGGTAGAGGTCTCTGCGACGGGCCGATCCCTCGTACAGAGGAGTCCTACCGACTGTGATGTGTGTCTGAGTGTGGTCAAGTGAAAATAAACAATCTCGACACCTACAGTGCATAGGTAGAGGAGGTAAGGGTCACGAAACGAAAGAGGCCGAGTGACGCCGTGTCAGTATGTTGAACAATCTTCACTTCATGAATACTGAAAACGCTCCATTACTTAATTATATCCTGTGAATAAGTGATCGGTGGCTACAACCCGAACCTATGAATTATGCATATTAATTATAGATGGCGTAACGTTCGACTGAGTGTGCTAGTGTTATGTGCGTGTCTTGGTTTGCGGTACAAGTGTGCTGACCCCAGGCCGGTCACTTAACCCTAAACATGCTACTGGTCGTGAGGTAAATTTTTGAGGACTGCACTAACCGGTAATATATCTGACTCCAAGTCGAGAGGTTTCGGTTTGTTTCGCAGTCCTCCCCTCTTTGCTTGTTCGCAGCAGGTGTAGAGGGTCTTTATTTTTCACTTGATCACACTCAGACACACACACCACAGTCGGTAGGACTCCTTTGGACGAGGGATCGGCCCGTCGCAGAGACCTCTACCTGACAACACAAACACTGTACAGGAGACAAACGTCCATGCCCCCCGGTGGGATTCGAACCCACGATCCCAGCAAGCGATCGGCCGCAGACCTACGCCTTAGACCGCGCGGCCACTGGGATCGGCCAAATTCAGAGGCACTTGTCTTATTCCCGGGCGTGACCCATCCAGTCCAAGTATTTTCTTGTTTTTCTCGATCAACTGTAGCACTTCAGAGCAGTACGCAGCTCGATTTTCTGTCTGTCCATCCTTTTGTTCGCATTAAACGACACCGCTTTGGGTGAAAGATTCTTTGGAAATTTGGTATCAATAATCATTAATAAAAGGCATACCGTATAAAAGTCTAGCGGCATTAAAAGTTCCATAATTTTGAATCGTACGTTACGAAAAAAATATAAATTTTTCTGGCGTTAGTATCCAAGGTGCGTAATGTGGGTGCGTGAATACGGAACTTATGTATGTGAAGGCTACTAAGGTACGCATTTTTGTTTCCAATATTTTTTTTTCTGCAATTCTGTTGTAATGTGTTTTAGTGCAGCGTTTGTGATCCTGTGGGTCGAGACCCAAATTCGGGTCGCTAAGATATTTTGTGTTGGTCACGAAACAGCTATTTTCATGATGATTTTATAACATGTATGTTTATTTTTATTTACCTACGGAATTGAAGTTTCGCATCTGTTTTACCGAGTCGTGTTTTTTTTTTTATTTTGCATTTGTCTTTATTTCTGACTCCAGTCAATGCCACTGGCCTAATCTGGGTGGCGGCTCAAAAGGGTTGAGAAACACTGTGTTAAGGGAATACAAAGACACAATATCAGACTTTGTACAACGTGACACAAATAGTGTAATTAGTTGTGTAAAGATAGTGTTTCACCAGCTATAAATAAATGGCCAGTGCCAGAGGTCCACAAATTTTCCTAAAGTCTAGGATCCGCGTCATAATTATAGACGCCAGGAAGGTGATACGATGCAAGTTGCTTGCTGAGTATCCCCAGATATTAGGTGCCACCGTACAAAATGGAGTCTGCCAGGCGAGCTGGCGTCCAGGATTTGTGCAGCCCTGGCCAATGCAGTTTGTAAAATCCAAGAGAACACATTTTGAAAATATCCATAGCAGTCCATCTCTGTAATCTTGTTTCCATATTGTTTCCATAAGTGGTCATTCAGATTTGAAATGTTTCAATAACGTGTTGGTTTCGAAGTAGGCTGATCAGGTAATCACGTATCTGTGTTGTACACTTCCGTCCCAGTTCCGACAACAGCGCGAGGTTTCTACAGCCGCAAGTTCGATCCGTCTTATTAATTCATGAGAGCTTAATTGTGTTTAAGTACAGTTTACTCGAAGTTGCCACACAGCAGTTTCCCACAGAAATTCGAAGTGTATTGATTAACGGCCGTCTTATGTTGTGCTTATTCTGGCTCCCCTTGTTTTAAGTGCAGGGTAGGATACACGTGTATTGTGTTACATCTTAAGATGATACGAGTCGCTGTCCCCCAGCGCCATGCTTGGCTTCCTCAAGAGCCCTTTGAAACGTGGTAGTGCGGAAAGAGTCGTTACTGGCTCGGTGGCAACGTACTGTTTGCAAAAATACTAATAAATAGAATAGCAAACACATTTTTTTTATTATTGAAACAGTCGGAGCTACATGTTTCGGCTCATAGCAAGCTATCTTCAGACAGTACAAAATTATATAAATGTATAGAGAAAAATGTCGTATACTGTCTGTGCATAATTGTGTACGGCCTGAAGATGGCATGGTGTGAGCCGAAACATGTGACTGCGACTGGTTTTCAGGCGCGTGTGCGTAAGTCGCGAAAATGGCCTGTTAGCTTCTTCATGACCGTCCGACCGTCTGTCCTCACGTATCAGTTCGGTTCCCACGGGGCGCATTTTCGTGAGATTTGATGTTGGAGACATGAAAATCTGTCGAGAAAATCGAATTCTTTATAAATGGAACAAAAATGTGAGGCATGTTACATGAACACGTAAGTACGTTCTATTTTTCATCCTCCTCCTTCTGCTTCTTCTTCTCCTCCTCCGCCTCCTCCTCCTTCTCCTTCTTCTCCTACTTCTCCTTCTCCTTCTCCTCCTTTTTCGGCATACGGTCCTGATAGTTTAATCAGTGCCTCCTTTAGAACTATAGCCCATACAGATTTTTCTTCTGCTTTCTTCCTGCATGTCTTGACACTCATCGATTTCAGATGATTCTCAGTACAGTCAACCCGCTTTAATTTTGGTCTTCCTGCTTTCTGTGTTTTCCCCGTGACATAAAGTGTCTATAAAAGCGCTGTCTTCGAGTGAAATGCCTCTTAGAATAGCCAAGAAAGCATAAACATTACGCGAAGGCGCCACAGTGTTACGTTTCACGCACATGACCTATCTTGTAAATATCCTAAATAAGGGTTGTGTTTTTGGCTATTTTTTGGTGTTTTTTGCACTTCAAACGCAACGGGATGAATTCATACGAACTTAACACACTGTCTGTTGAGTCCTAGTGTAGTGGTCATCGTAAGGTTCCTCGCGCAGGAAATTGTTTCAATTTATTCAAGGCACAGCATTACTGATGCGACATTGTTGCGTCTGTCCCTTTTTGCCTTCTATTACACGCCACTTAGGCCTACGTGTGACTTGTCTTTTTTGGGGTAACACAGGCTGTACAAACACTCCCCGATTTAACACAGTTTTAAGTACGCAGTTTCTGACTTACATAATTAACCCTTTAAAGACGAAGCGTATCTGTTTTATATAAGGACTCAGTGCGTACCGCGCTGTAAACACTCTCCACTTCGGTTATAAAAACCAGTCTCTTAATGTTTTATAAGGCAAAAGTTGCTGTTTGTTCTGAGATCCGTACAAAACACATAAACGCAGTGTGGGCACCACGTAGAATTTTTTAATGTTAAACCTGGTGGTATGTAAAGTTACCGCTAGGCTTTAAAAGGTTAAAAAGAAAGTAAAAAAAATGAGGTGGTATTTTTAAACGCGCGCCAAGTTTTTCCTTGCGGGAACGAGAAGAGGGTTGCGGAAGAATACTGCTGTTTGGTAACACATGCGGCGGGGCGGTCTGCTACGTCCGATAAGGTTCCAGTTTGTTGGAGTTTGGATTTCAACTGGGCTCCCTTCTGTGTGTGTATACAGTTGACCTCATGTATTCACAGTTCCGACTTGCGAAAAATTCTACTTGCGCCCAACCTTAACTGTTGCGTAATCCGTGCAATGTTTGTAGGGTCGACTTCTAGGTTGATTCATGAGCGACGAAATGTAAAGGATTTTGAATGAAAGAGTCGTGGAGTAATGGGCATACTGTCCCGAAATTTTCTTTGAGGAACTGAAAAAACACACAAACATTTCCAGCGCGGTTAGCCGATGACCTGGCGGAGATTCTAACACATCGTGTCGCAAGCGTAAGACGAGTGCAATACCGCTGCAGTAACTGGCTGTGTATCGCTGTCACACAGAGACGCACCAATTGATTATTGCATTGTAATGTAAGGATTTTAGAGCAAAGTGTTACGTAAAGTTGTGTTTAAAAGTGCTGGTAAATTTTTCCCTCTCCTAGCCGTGAAGGCTTATAAGGGGAATAGAGATATAGCTCCACTTATTCTTAACCTCGGCACTAGATGGAGGTGCGTGGGTAACTTAACGCCCTGACCTCTTTACCCTCGGAGAAAAAACCCCGGTATCCATTGAATAGGAGGCTGGGACGTCCCTAGAACGTTTTGGAGGAAAAAGTTTTTGTCCCTCACTGGGATACGAACCCTGGTTCCTAGCGAAGTTCAGAGAGGGTCATATTTATACCGTTGAAGTCAGAAGCGAACAGATGAAGGCTCCGGCGGTGTGCTGGCAAGCTGTTGGTTGTGTGCTGTGTTGCAGATGAGTGTTGAGTGACTGGGAGCCTAGACTACCGGGTGTGGGTAGAAAGTAGGATGTGATCAGGTATTCCACTGATGGGGAACAGTGAGGCAAAATGTGTGAGCAACGAACCGTGGAATATATTCGGAGGGGAGCGCTGATAATGTAAATAACATAGAATAGTATTGTGTTTTATTAGTGTTTACCATCATAGTACAAACATATGAACAATGTGTGCTTCTCTATTCACAGTGACGTTCCCTACACATTTCGATCATTCGCCCATGACCAGTGAAACATATACAATAGTGTACTGTTCTGTCGGTTATTAAAATATGTTAAAGGTAAAAATGGTATAATTATCCCTGTCCACGCCATGAAGGCATAAAAGGCGACTGTCTGGTTAGCACTTATTCTACTGTCCGTCACTCAAGAGAGTGCAGTTGACCTTCAAAGAGTGGGTACAGTCACTCTTAACGAAGATGGGGGGAAAACATACAGAGCCTGTCAAACACATCAATTTCTATCACTGCATGACGTGTCGACTGGTAGACATTTTTTAGGTATTTGATTTATAACAAGCGTACATTCAGAATTTTTGCACAGCTCTAGCCACACAGAACACTACGTAAAGTAACTGTATTATGTTACACTCAAAAGAGCATTACTGCACTTCATCCCAATGTATTTTTAAATGGAATACATCGGTTACTGGTAACAGACAAGGGACGGTCGGCTTTCCCCAGCGCGAACAACTGTCAAGGACAACTGAACACTCCTCAGTCAGTATCAGTACCTGCGCACTATCTGTGGGCGAGTAATCAACTTCATGCCCCCGGTCGCTTTACCCTGGAGAAAGAAGCTTCTTTCCTTTGAACGGGGGGGGGGGGGGCATCGAACCACATATCGTCCGTTATGCAGACTACGCTATCCCGGCGCTCATTAAAACGTAGGCGCCTATTGAGGCGTTTACCTTGTTTTTACGTCATGCAGGGGGAACGTATACAACAGTCAATATAACATTATATGTGTTATAATTTCACTGTGGTTTGAAATTTTTCTGATACCAAGCAGATTACAGATAAGTTATTGTACGTAAAATTGCTCCGCTTTTTATTTCTTCGTGTACAGGGTGAGCTAGTTGTGTTGCGCGTCTGTAGATCTGCAGGTACCAAGCAGCAGAATCCATTTTAGTATAATTCGTTTCGCTGAAGACTGTTGAATGACCGAAATATGTCGGAAACTTAGTTGTAAATAAAGAAAAATATGTATGTGGTTATATTATGACTATATGAGTTCATCAACCTCTGATTATCTAGTACATGGTAAGGCAGGAGCGTTGGTGAGAGAGAAGGATTATTTTAAAATGTTCTTATTCCCTGCTGTGTCCCAAATAGAAGGACCATAGTCCCATCTTCTTTGTAGGGGCAGAAGTAAGCCAGTAAGCAGCCATGGTGCAGTCAGGATGTCAAGATTTGTCGTCTAGGGGTCACATGAGAAAAATACGAAGTACTGGATTTGGTTTTGGGCACAAATACTAGGCGAATAAATTTGTACGGTGGCGTCTAATATTGTCACCATTATCAGGACAGGATTTTTCTCTCTTACAGGATCTCAGGTCATTCTAGAATTGTGGATCCTTAACCCTTTAAAGATGAAGCGTATCTGTTTTATATAAGGACTCAGTGCGTACCGTGCTGTAAACACTCTCCACTTCGGTTATAAAAACCAATCTCTTAATGTTTTATAAGGCAAAAGTTGCTGTTTGTTCTGAGATCCGTACAAAACACATAAACGCAATGTGGGCACCACGTAGAATTTTTTAATGTTAAACCTGGTGGTACGTAAAGTTACCACTAAGCTTTAAAAGGTTAATATGGCACTTCATGTCACCCTTATAGCGTTAGAAATTGTAGGTGGCTCTTACAATTTTGCTGAATATGTGGAACATTGACATTGGAGACGGTGGCAACAACATAATAAATGGTGATGTCCAGTCTAATTTCATGATCAGAATATCTTTTACATAGCAAATGATGCCACCGTGAAGTTGTCAGAATGACCCTTCTCACCGGTGGTGCTGCTCGACAGACTATCGACGATGGTTGGGATGCTTACCGTCGCAAGAAACTGCGGAAACAATAATCCATACGAAGGTACAGCGCTAGTGCCTGCTGAAATAGATTTGATCGTCTGGAAGCCATATGTCTTCTCCCCTCACACAGGGGAGGGGTTTAATGTTGATAGTGTGCCTCTAATTAGCTGCACAGGGGCTAAAAATTGCCTCCACGGACAGCTGACCTGCTACAAGGTGCCCAACTGTAGACGTAACAGGTATAGAAAGGGCCGCAACTGATAGGGAGGCGATGGAGACAGCAAGTGCCCCTGAAACATCTGTATGTAGCTACCAGACTACACGGGCTTCACATTACAGATGACTACATATTCACCGCTATGATAACCTTAAGTGTCTCATGGTGTATCGTTTATTACAAGATTGTGTAGAAATATGTTCTGAGTTTGAATTCGTGTGTTCAAAGTACGTCCTGCTTTGCATACCCCGTTGGCCTTGATGTCCATTTACTGCAGGCACAGATGTGGGCGTTCTGGTTGGTAAAGCTAATGGCCGTATAGATATGACACTGCGCAGACGCAGAAATTGTTGTGCACATGAATATGTAGCGCATAGAGCAGTGTTTCAAGTACACGTTGCAGAACTTAATGAGTTGAATGTTCAGGTATTGGCAATATTTTGTTAAGTGATCCTTTTTTTTTTAGAAATTGAATAGAATTGTATTTGAAATTCGCTTCTAGTAGGTGATTGGCAGTATTAAGTGGATCGTTTTTTAGAAATTAGGTATAATTCCATTTGAAATTCGCGTAACGTGGGTGTCACACGATAAAAATTAAATTCTCGTGATACAATTTAACGTAGATCCCGAATACAAAATGTGACTACTTCAGAAGGTGTTTATTTAAGATTTAGTAGCGTGTTGTGTCCGCCCGTGCGTACTGATTCAAAATTCAAGAAGTGTTTGAAACTTTAAAGACTTTAGTTCGCTGTGTTACGCGGTCTGGGTTAAGCAACACACCAATGCCGTTTCCCACCGTCGCAATAAGCCTCCAATTGACACGTGACACGCAGTTATACAACTTCATACGACTCCCTTCCGCCGCCCCCCCCCCTTACCCGATCACATCGCACAGTCACACCTGCAACATTGCTTCTGGTAGTCACATATTTCTTCTTTCCAGGATTTTGGCCTTATGCGAATGCAGACCAGCGTTTTGAAGTTCTAACGCGTGATTGTCCCAACAATAATTATATAAAAATACCCTGAAGAGAAGGCCAGGACAGAAAGAGAAATTTGTGTAGCCAGTGTTGGCACACTTGCGTTAGGATGAGAACAGGAAGCATCATGTGGCCAGTCATTAGGCGACATTGAAGTGGACGTCAGACCAGTGAGCTCAGCTGCCAACGTGAAATACCCGTCTAAGAGTAAAATAAGTCTAAGCTGGCTTGTCATGTGAAGGAAAGTCCTTCTTTAGAAGCTGATAGTTGCTGAGCTGGTCAAATGTTCTGTTTTTCATGGATCCCCAGAGTGCAATATTGTGTTCACAAGGTCTTGTACAATTGTATCCAGTGCACATCGTACCTCCTGTTTCCTGTAATTACTGATATTAGTACTAATCGAACACCTCACCAGGTGCATTTCATCTTACAGAGCACATTCTGATGATAGTGGTTGTATTTGTGAGGCACCCTGCTGTTCTTAGTGATGATCACCCTATGTATGGGTCGTAGTTTTTCGGGCTAGGGCACCATATCACTTCGTGCTGTCCGCGTTATATTACGCGAACTCTTATCCGAACATGTCTGCGGGGATTTTTTTACTGTTTTTGAGTTATACATCTGAGGCTGATTTTTGTTTCTGTGACGCTGTTGCCCAACTCAGGCCCAGGCGGCCTCATTGTTGAGGTTTATGCTTTTGAGGTTTTAATGCTTTAGTAATATATTTTGGGGCGCCCTGTGGCTCGTAGTAACGTAATTTCTGATGCGCCCTGCTGCTCCCTAATTACCTCGTTACGCGCCTAATGGCTGGGTCTTGCATTTCAATTTTACGTCTTTCTTTTAGTTTTTGTGTTACAGGATTCTGAATTGTGTTGCCTGTTTCTTCTGCTGCGATAATGCTTTGTCGCAGGGGCCCTAGAGCACACGACGGATGTTGTTTGTTATCGGTTTTCCCAGATAAATTGCACATCTAAAGGGATATTTAGGAATTACAGTCAAACCCGGTTATACGTAGTAACAACATCGGTTTATACGACACCTCGTCTACAGCGTCAGATGTGCTGTGGTACCAATTAATCCATCACTGTTAACCGTTGCATTATACCCCTCGGTTATATCGACACTCGTTTATAACGACACAAAATATTCAGTCCCTTTCATGACGTTATCAGCGAGTTCAACTGTGCTTGAGAAGTCCGAAGAACAGTTTAACCTTTTAAAGCCTAGCGGTAACTTTACATACCACCAGGTTTAACATTAAAAAATTCTACGTGGTGCCCACATTGCGTTTATGTGTTTTGTACGGATCTCAGAACAAACAGCAACTTTTGCCTTATAAAACATTAAGAGATTGGTCTTTCTAACCGAAGTGGCGAGTGTTTACAGCGCGGTGCGCGCTGAGTCCTTATATAAAACAGATACGCTTCGTCTTTAAAGGGTTAACCAATGTCTTTCAATAGCGGGCCGTGCAGTGGCTCAGGCAGTTAATCACTGGCCTCTCGCTGCGAAGGCTGGAGTTTAATCCCAGGCCTCTTCATATGGGATTTGTGGTGCATCAAGTGGCACTGGGAGAATTTTCTCTCCAAGTACTTCGGTTTTTCCCTGTCGGTACATTTCTTCCAATGCTGTGTGATCATTCATGTATCACGGGCGCTATATAATTTCAGCATTTGACAGCGTCTTTAAATGACCCATGCATACACATTTATTTAGGGTTAAACTTTTGGTAAACTTAAGAATCAATTCTGAATTCTACATTAAAACCTTTCGTGGACTTGAGCCGTGGCCTACTCCTGGACATCACGCACAGTAGCATATATTTTGGAATAATTCGTATCATATGCCTGTTTTCTTTTTTGTCTCCTTGGCGCAACTTCCTCTAGTGGGCCAGGGCGTCCTCATTATCGAGGCTTCACGATCACACTCAGACACACCACACTCGGTAGGACACACGCATGAAATACGTGCAAAAAATCCCTCCAGATTAAATCTGTGGCAAATTTTCGCATGAGGAGCTGTAGTACATAACGTGCGTACTTGCTTTATTCTATAAGGGAGGAATATGGTAGGTACCACAACGTATCACATATTACGGTTTTATACGACGTATGGCTATTAAATAACAAGACTGTGGAGCTCGTGACCTGAACTTCTGATCACATCAGTAAACATGTATTACAGCCGAGGCTTCTCCCATTCGCGTGCCAAACCACGCAGCGTTACGTTGGCGTAGTGTCCAGTAATAATTTTGTACAAAGTTTTTTTTTAACTTGCCGTGATCATACTTGATAAAAGATAAGCAAGGAGTAAATATATAATTTCGTGCTAAATTGAAGCCAAGTCCCGCCGAAACCTTCAGTTTCTTACGTATGGTGTGTGGTGAGGACGGCAGAAAGCACTCTGACTAAATGACTTAAGGGAATGCTTCGAGGCCTGGACGACTCGTATGGAGCGGTGTGCAGCTTCTGATGGAAATTACTTTAAAGGGGATAACACGTAGGTACAGTGATGTTATCAGGAAATTGTCTTTTTGAAACGGCTAATACGTGTCGTCCTGCTTAAGAACTTTTCGAGTAATGAAATATTTTTTTCTGATGTGTGGTTTCGTCTGTAGACGCCTCTTCGGAGGATCAACCGCGTCAGTACGGATTTACAAAATACGAACACTTAGGAGAATTTTGTTTCCGTCGTCAGAGTGTATGGGGCGGGATAGCGTAGTCGGTATAGCGACTGGCTGCGTGCTGGAAGATCGGGGGATCGAATCCTGGTGGGGGTGAGATTTCCCGCACACGTCCAGACCGACCCTGGGAACCACTCAGCCTCCTGCAGAATGGGTACCGGTTCTTATTGCCGGGGGTAAAGCGACCGGGGCGTGGCATTGACCACCCGCCCCCCACCTACCGCCGAGGTTAAAGAAAGAGTTGAGTAATACCTCTACTCCGTCTCTGGGCCTTAATGTGTGTACGCGTATATGTGCACATATACACGTGTATCAGATGTCATAAACTCAAAGCTGTTACCGCTGCCTTATATACAGCAGCTGCATTCTTACACGTTCCGGATATAGAATTTGATTATTGAGGTAATGCATGTGGCAAATCTTTATTCCCGTGGGCTGTAGGTTATGGAGAAATAAGCATTATCTGTGCAAACCATGAAGGTGGAGGTGTACAGACGTAGCTCCACTTCTTAATCTCGGCACTAGATGGAGGTGAGTGATCAGCCTCACGCTGCGGCCAATTTGACCCGCGGTAGGAGCCCACAGCATCTATTGAATAAGAGGCTGGGTGCGCCCTTGAGCTGGTCTGACGTTTTGTCGAAGAGAAAAACTTTTTACCACAGCCGAGATTTGAACCCCCGATAGTCCGTTCTGTGGTGTAGTGACAGTGCTGGCTGACGGAATGAATGAAAAATGAGCCGCGTAGTGCAAGCATTCTGGCAAAGTTTTTACCGGTACTTCGCAGTGCTGTTTGGTCCCTTACGTTTGTCAGTATGCCAAGTTGGAACACCAAATATTCGCAGATGACGGACAGAAACAGAAAGTCTCTCTTATGACACTTGTTTCATATTGGCAGCAGTGCAGCTTTTTTTCTTCCAAATGCTCTTTAATATCTGGAGCAAAAATTCAGCTTCGATGAGTAATTGAATTATTACTTACATCTTGCGAATGTATTTTCTGACTTGACAGAGTGTTGGGGGGGGGGTTACTTTGGGGAGCGGGTTTCTATGGCTAAGTACTTGCAGGCGTTTAATTTAAAAGCGTATAATTCAGAATCTGTCGTTAAAAATAAAAAGAAATGCATGGAAGTATCCATGTGTCTGTTGTTTTTACGTTTCTTTTAGTAGAAACGTTAAATTTGTTTCGTAGGCCGAAGGATCACCAGCAGGATTTCGCAATATAAGCAAGTAATTTCTTTTACATTCTCTGGACCGTTGTGTGGTCTAATTATAAAATTCCAAATTTCCAGTTCATACCAGAAATAGTTTTTATCCATTCTTCCTGGAAATTGTTGGACGCAGTAAAAGATAATCGAAATGCCGATCTGTGAGCGGCAAGCTGTCGATTGCTCGGGCTTGTTAGGAAGTGTTTGTAATGCGAACTGTGTATCGTATTAACACGTTAAATCTGATAGAGACTCGTACAGGCGTACAAATTCGAGGCGTGTTTTATCCCCTACACTTTATTCGCAATAGAGACATGATCAAGGAATCTGTGTAGTGGAAGGTCTAAATCACGATTATCGTATCGTTGTAGAAGTGGAGTAGAACAAGTCTGGCGGCCACTCACTACAACTCATCACCAATCTCTTATGATACAGACAAAATCATATCATCACCCCACGTATATTGAATAATTTTATTGATTTCCTGCCTATTGTTGTGCCATAAGAAGCATTGTGTAAACTGCGCGTACAGAAACCAGTGGTAGTTTTATGACTGCATGCTTATGTTTCTGTTTGATCCATAATCATTGTGAACGTTGAGTACATCAAGCTGGTAAACAGACGTTTGGGGCTATATGTCGGTACAGTCGAAACAGAACCAGGCTGTTAACGTTGCTAAACAGCCACTGTGCTCAGTGTAGGTACATAGGTACTTTACTCAACAACTCCTGTGCTGAATGTAGGCACATAGCTACGTTGCCCAACAAACAAATCTCAGTGTAGGCACATAGCTACGTTGCCCAACAAACAACTCTCAGTGTAGGCACATAGCTACGTTGCCCAACAACCAAATCTCAGTGTAGGCACATAGCTACGTTGCTTAATAACCACTGTGCTCAGTGTAGGCACATAGCCGAAAAATGCAAAAAAGTTCGAAACATGTAGTTCTGTATAATAAATAGAACGTAGTTTTGTTTGGACGGATTTCTACTGTATTTCTGTTATAAAAGCACAACGAGATGACATCCCTTAAAATTCACAACAAATTTTGTTAGTTTCGTCAATATACGCTTCATGATTTACAGTCATGTGTTTAAATACCTGAGGACAGTCAGTACGACCGACACACGTGTCATATGTTGACAGAACTAATAACATTTGTTGCGGCTGACGGCAGCACGTGTGTCAATTTTAATACAATTCTGTCTCGGCTTTGCTAGGGAAAGGGTTAGAATAAGTTTTCTCACTTCAAATGTCTCCGCGGGCAACATAACACTGCGTCGCGGGTAGCTTGTTGCCCGCGAGCTACGGGTTGAGCGGGCCTGGGCTTGAAGATTCACATCGAACGCTGTTGCAGCGCTCGTGCACACTTTAACCTTTTAAAGCCTAGCGGTAACTTTACGTACCACCAGGTTTAACATTAAAAAATTCTACGTGGTGGCCACACTGCGTTTATGTGTTTTGTACGGATCTCGGAACAAACAGCAACTTTTGCCTTATAAAACATTAACAGATTGGTTTTTATAACCGAAGTGGAGAGTGTTTACAGCGCGGTACGCACTGAGTCCTTATATAAAATAGATACACTTCGTCTTTGAAGGGTTAAACATTAGCAGAATTTAACCAAGAAAGTTTTGATGGCAATTGCCGTAGGGTCAAATAATCTTTCGAAGAACGCGCACGCTCAGTTGTGTGCCACGTGACGAGAGCGTGACCGTTGATGTGAACAGATGCATTTAAATGCACGTAAAATGTGTTTCCGATGCCCGTAATCTGACCGTGAGCCTACCTATAATGTGAACCAAGCTTATGTGTGTTCTCTTTCTTTGTTTCAGGTGAGTGATTATGGCTGGGCGCTGCTTTGACATTGCGTGGGACCATGAGACAAGTAAGGGGAGAAGCATAATTCGTCATAGCCGTGGGCTTATAGATGGACAGGAGGATATCGACGTGGTCTGGGCTGTATGGTTGACAGTGCCTAGCAGGACTTCAGAACAGGTCTTTATACCGATATTTTGGTTGTCATATCTGATAGCTACAGCGATCTCAAATTCATGCACGTAGTTCATGTCTTTGCACAATGAAAATAAACCAGTTTAACACAGGATGTTTTAACGTGGGACTTAACCAGTGCCGAGTGGGCGGTACCATCGGTCGCTATGCAGTAACATTGTCGTCCGCTCTACGGCGTGTATGCTGATATCATTTCATCCACTGAAATTAGTAAGCTACATTTTGGCCACTTTAAGAAGAAGACGCTTCCGTAAACTCTGATGTATTCACAGTGTTCATCAGTATGTAGGAAATTTTAGGCACGGTAGCCAGTTGGTATGAAATTCCGAGTGAACATTATGTCCCATCATAGTAGTTCCCCGCCTTTTGTGTGAACTTTTAAAGCTGGGAGCGACAATTTTTCCATTCAGCTCAGGGTTTTTGTTTTCCCAACATCTGTTCGTATGAAGACAAGAGACCAGTTGGAAGACCTAGGCGTATTATGGTTGATAATATTAAAAGGGATGTTAAAGGAACAGGGTGGTAGAATGTGGGCTGGTTTTATATCTGGCTCAGGAGGGAGTTATTTTGATCCCCCGTGATTGAATGTGGGCTGGTTTTATATCTGGCTCAGGAGGGAGTTATTTTGATCCCCCGTGATTATGTTGTTTTACTTAAAATTTTGAAGTTTGTCTCTGTGAGTAATGACAGTAGGTGTTCCCGTCTATATTTTATTGTGGTTAACTCTCGGTTTGTTTGATCAAACAGCTTTTGGATTTCGTTTTCGAGGTACAGTTAGACCTGCTTAAACGGAACATCAAAGGACCGAAATTTTTTCCGTTGTTGGAAGGTTCCGCTTAATACGTGTATACTTTAAGCATGGATCATCGGGATTCCAGATTATCCGGACTAACATTTTTCCGCCGAAGACAAGTTTCCGTTATGTCCAAGTTTCTTCCAAGGTAACAAGTTTCTTTTCAGATAGCTTTCACTGTAATTACAGACTGTACTAACAGACTTTTTCGTTAGTCGATTTTCTGATTTTACTGCCATTTAACAAGACGTAACCATCAATTACACATGCAACATGAACAGGCCAACTAGCTATTCTTGGCGAATTTTGAGTCAGTGGACTGTGTGTTACTAACTATTACCCTTTGCGACTCACAGAATTACCTGCCGCAACTTCACCTGTGCTGGGGAAACAGACATTTACCCAGATGTAATTCCTGGAAACTCCGTAGCCATTTAAGAAATTAGGTTAATGTTTGTTGGAATACATCGCACGTTCTTTGTTCGCTTTGCTGACCACTGATGATACAAACAGTCGGGCTGACTGACAGTACCTTGCTAAGTGGCGGCGAGATGGCGCCTTCTCTTGGAATGCTAATCAGTTAGGCGCCGCGTTCCTTGATCTGCTTGTGGTCGCTGATGGCACCTTGTGGCTGTCACTTCTCTGAAAACATAAACCTAAGACTTTGCTATCTTCCTACGTTTCAGCACGCACACACACACACGCGCGCGCATGCGCGCGCCGAAAATTATTCCGCCAGAATTTGTAAAACAGTGAGTGAAAGTGATAAAGTGATTGTTATGCCTCTCGCATCCTCGTCTTGATGCTGTCCTCTTGTTCATGCATACGTGTTCAATGTTGGTGCTCGTCCCGATTACTTTGCCACTCGCTGGTAACAGATTACAAGATTTGACAGCACGTAGGTGGGATTTGTACCTTTCAACATGGCGGCTGTGCGAATTTTTGTGTTTGATGGGGCAATAGTGCCGTTCAGTGTTGAGTTCTGGTAGTGCGGTAATAAATTCGAGATGTGAAGTTCTTGCGCCCGTGTCCCTGAGAAGTGACACTCCATTGTTGGGTATTTCTCGACGTTTCGAAGTATCGTATGGTGTCTTTGTCTTCAGGGTCAGGCAGCACCCTCTTCTTGGATTGCTTGATCGATGGGTACGAAAATGCCCAACAAAGCGTCGCATCCTAGAAGCCTCGTTTGTTCAACAATAGGCCCCTTTAAATTATTTACAGTTGAAATGCTAAAAATGATGGGCCTAAATAATGTGATGGCGAACGGGCAATGTACGTTATTTTGCGACAAAGTGAGTGGTAGTGGCCCAGTGAAAGGGGTTTCCGTCCTGGGCAGGAAATTCATATTCGTCGCGTTTATGTCCAGACCTGTTCTGGGCCTTAACAAATATTGCTTCCTGGAAGTAAAGTGGTCAGAATGTTGAGCTGTACACCGTAGTTGTGTTGAAGATAAGATCGCATGGAAATTTGTATTTACGTCCTTGTACACCTTCATGATGTTGTGTGTAGGCACAGGGGTAAATTTGACCTGCGTTCTTAAGTGACGAATCGCTGAAAGCAGGTATGGACTCAGACTGTAAACACGTCCCAAATGCAAGCTCCTGCATTAACCTTTTAAAGCCTAGCGGTAACTTTACGTACCGCCAGGTTTAACATTAAAAAATTCTACGTGGTGCCCACATTGCGTTTATGTGTTTTGTACGGATCTCAGAACAAACAGCAACTTTTGCCTTATAAAACATTAAGAGATTGGTTTTTATAACCGAAGTGGAGTGTTTACAGCGCGGTACGCACTGAGTCCTTATATAAAACAGATACGCTTCATCTTTAAAGGGTTAATGGATGATCCTTTATAAGGGTTCGAAAATATACAGTTTGTGTGGTGTTTGTAACTGTATGATTTTGCTTAGCTTATTTTCATGCTGCGTTCAGAAAACATGGGAATGTGTTGAACGTTAATTATGCCGATCGGGCATGAATAAAAAGAGAAGTCTCATGCTCAATGAAAGAGCGTCATAACGAGTTTCTAACGCGGGGTCATTTGCATCCCTAACCGTGAAACATCTCTTGCACGTCCCTTACGCTAAAATTTGTTTGTTGCACGGGGTTCTCGTAACCACAGTTTCCATATGCTTTAAGATACAGACAAATTTTCCGTGTTTTTGTGTTATTTGCAATATATACAACTAAGATAAACAGCTACAGTAGGATACCACAACTATTTTACCGCTGTGATATCGGTGATTTAGTGTACTATCAGAAAGTCTCCCTGAAGATGGCCTAGGAGAGCCGAAGCATGCAGGAGGGAATGAGCATAAAATAGAGAGTGTTAAAACTTAATGCGCATTTGGTGATGTTTTCATTGTTCTAACCATTTTAATGTTATCCTCCCTCCTACGCCTGGGCCTTCAAAGTGGTCTGCTTCCCTCAGGTTTCCCCACCAAAATCTCTGTACGGACCCACCTTCCCCCCTCCCCACCCCACACGTGTTACATGACCCGTCCATCTAATGCTTTTTTTATTTTATCGCCCGAATAATATTTGCTGAGATCATAAAGCCCCTCGGTGTATAGGCTGGTCTACCCCACTCGCCCGTTACCTCGTCCTCTTTAGGCCTCTGTGTTTTCCTCAGTACCCTGTTCTTTAACACCCTCAGCCTATTTTAACACCAACCTTCAGGAAATCAATACTTTTTTGTCTGTAAACATGTTTTCACTCATTGCTTTAGAAGGGAGAAATATAAAAACGTCTATTTTAAGTTATCATGGATAAAATGAAGTGTGGTATTTTTGAACACGCAATACTCAAACCAACAAAATTCACTCTTGTTATTTTAAATATTAAGTATTACAATACTTGTAGACCAATCCAACATGTTGCGGCCCCTTCTGGGATCATTATCAGGGATTCGTGTAAGAGTATGAATTACACAAAAAGAACTAACAGTATATGTACACGTTAAGAAGATACAAAACGTATAACAGGTGATTAAAGTGTAGGCAATTTCATGGCGGATCCCTGGTCTGCTATGTATTGGAGATTGGTTGTTTATATGCGGGTGGATAAGACCGTCTTTTTATTAATTTCCCATGATTATAAGTCGCCTTTGTAACATTTCCTTACCTTTGTTATTGTAGCAGTAACACGGACACTTTCGGCCAGCAGTTTTACTGATGCTGCGTGGGAATTGATGAAGGATATGAGTTTTACGGCGAAAAGTAGTTCTTGTAGTTACTGACTNGCATTATTACCACCTACTGTGGGTGCAGGGCTCTTATCACCACAAGATCTGCATGGGGGTTCCGTCATTGTCTCCTGCACCAGTGTGCCTGTAATCAGTTTTTCTGGCCTGCTTGCTGTTCACAGATGAGGCAGGTCTTACTTTTGCCGGCCTCGTGAACTGGCACACGCAACATCCTTGTGCAGATATCAACCCGCACGGAATCCTGCCGTCTCGACATCAACAACGACTTTCAGGAAATGTAGTGGTGTCCATTTGGAAAAATGTGGGTGACCCTGTATTGGATATGCGGTCGGACTACATCATTCCAGTCTGTTATCACTCCAAAATCTTCAGAGTCGTTATAGACCGGGATTATTGGAAAAACAACGACCCAGTGTTCCCTGCGGATGCTCTGCCCTGGTTTACTGACGGCTCAAGGACTGACTCAGGGACAGGGTCTGGTATTTCTGGCATAAGACCAAAAAGAAGCTTTAGCTTCTCTTTGGGTAAATATGCCACGGTTTTTCAAACTGAAATATATGTCATTCTTCAATGTGCATGTGAGAATATAAGAATCCGCTTATAAACATAAGCGGATTCTTATTTTTTCTGACAGCCAGGCTGCACTTAGGGCACTTAGTAGCCCGAAAGTGACCTCGGGACTGGTTGCAGAATGTTTAGATGTCCTCTCTGCACTGGCTTCCCTGAATGAAGTAACCCTCATTTGGGTGCCAGGGCACTGTGGCATTCCTGGAAATGAGGAAGCTGATAAGCTTGCTAGACAAGTGTCAACTACATCGTTACTTGGTCCAGAGCCGGCTCTTGGAATACCTAGGTGTTCAGCAAGAGACGCAGTTAAGAACTGGACTGAGCGTCAACATTACAACGGCTGGAGAGACTTGCCAGGTCATAGACATGGCAAACTTTTCATAGGGAGACCACGTAAGAGAAGAGCTGAAGACCTGCTTAAATTAAGTAGGCATCAACTAAAAATGGCAGTTGCGGTCCTCACGGGACACGCTCCTGTGGGGAGGCACATGTGTACTTGTATTATGGGCCTGTTTGATGGGGATCCAACCTGCAGATTCTGCGGGATGGAGACTGAAACAGTGCAGCATATTATTTGCTGCTGCGAAGCGTTGGCTCGTCAGCACTATAATGTTTTTGGGAAGCTGCTTGCTGAACCAAAAGATATAAGCTCAGCTTCAATAAGGGACCTTTTCCTGTATATAAGAGGCACAGGGTTATTGAACCTGTGCTGAATGGAGTGTTTAGGGCTGCACAATAAGCCTAAGGCTGAGGTGCGTCCGGGGCATATGCTGACGGGCCCTAAAGCAGAAGAAGAAGAAGAAGAAGAAGAAGAAGAAGAAGAAGAAGAAGAAGAAGAAGAAATGTAGTGGTGGATATAAGACGTCGCTAGTGAGCCCTCAGAGACAGTTTATGACGTCGTCACCACCACCACCACCACCACCACCACCACCATCCATCCATCACAAGTTAGGCCTTAATACACCTATTTCTGCCTGACTGATAATCTCTCCACAGGTCTTCCAAGGCGTCTTCTTCAATTTGGTCCGTAATTTAGCATTACTTTGGGCATCCTGTTGTTGTTCATTCTTCTTTTATGACTTTGTACAGAACAGTTTTCCACCACCAGAAGATGGCCTTCTACAGCCAAGACAGTAAATGTGGCTCATTGCATGATGGTTCGTCACCATACTCTAGCATTGCTGTTAGAACATTTTTGAATTGAACATGACTGAAATGATGAATAGTTTGAGGCGCACCAGTTGCATGGTCCGCAAGATCGTCTGACGTAAAGCTGCTGTATTTTTATTTATGGGACCATCTCAAAAGTACTATGTATGCTACGGCAGTTAATGACGTAGCGGAACTGCAACAGAGGGTAGAAGACAGACGCGAGTTAATTTATAACACGACTGGAATATGTGAGCGCGTGTGACGCTCCTTAAGGTGGTGCGCGGGGCGCTCTGTGGAGGGACAAAGACAACATTTTATATTTTCCATTCCGTGCATTATAACTCAGTTTTTTATTATTAACCAACAGATGCGCACAAGCGTCTCGGGTTCACAACAATATATTTAAAACACTACACTCCTACATGTTTCGGACCTTACTGGTCCGTATTCAAGGATTACGTCAATTGTTGTTAAATGCAACAATTACGTAACAATATTTTGGTCTCCTTTATATGTAGAACGGATTGAATACCGGCTTACACAACCTTTCTTTGATGTTCTTAAAATGGTAAATTTGTTTTGTCTGCTGGGCATTGACGAATTTTATAGGAGTGTGGTGTTTTAAATACACTCGTATTATTGTAAATATATGACAGTTGTGTGCATTTTCTGGTTAATAGTTAAAAAGAGACAAGGACAGCCCTTTGAGAGTCTTTTGGAATTTGCTGTTATCAGAACAGTTATCTGTAACGTTGGAATCACCAATAGTTAAATGAACACTTCCTGTGGAAGAGTTTACACATTTTTTCCTTCTCTTTGCAGTATATGGTGGACCGTATCTTAAAGAAGCGTCCAAGGGCCCATGTTTAGGCGAACCTGTTCGTCATTTGTGTACGTACAGCACGCCTCTGAAGTTGTGCCGTATATTTCATGAACGCCGTGTGGTTAATCCTTGGGACAATAGAAGGGGGAAAATAATGACTGTGACATCAAGTCTGCAGCTTTACATCAGTACATATGTATATGCAGTAGCGTAGTCGATGTAGTTACTAGGCTACGAGCTGGAAGATCCGGCATTCAGAGCCCGGTAGGGGGCGAGAAGGGTTTCTCTTCACCAGAATGTCCGGGCCGAATATGGGCCTCACCCAGCCTCCTACTCCATGGCACCGGGAGATCTTTACCCGGGGCTGAGGATGCCGGGGCGTGAGGCTGACCACTCATCTGTATCTATTGCCGAAGTTAGGAATAAGTACAGCTGTACCTCCAGTCCCTCTATGTACCTTCTTGACGTGTGTAGGGGAAACTTTACATCTATATTGTTGACCACAGAAGTCAGTGAAATGTACACATGAAAATGGGGACGAACGATTCCAAAATACTTCTACTCCAGAGTGCAAGTGTAAAGTTTTTTGTTTTTTGACAAATGAATGTTTCTGTTGTATAGACGGATTGGGAAGTAATTTGTTGGCTTTTAATGCAACGGAGAAAAATGAATTTCAACATAGCTTGTATCCCTTTTGTATACCGCACGCCTGTCACCATGGCTGCTTGAATTATTGTATTGGAGATGTAAACGTTTACAGAATCCTAGCATTTGTTTCTCTGGGGACAGGAGGTACTGTCAGTGGGCCGGGAGCCCGCGGCGGTCCGTACCCAAAGCTAGCTGCTCGCAGGAATTCCCTGGAGACCTCGGGCGAAGGTCACACTAGCCAGGTCCTTCACCCGCCATAAATATTTAAACAAGTGATACGGACAGGAGCGGGCGGACTGATGAAATAAAGATGATACCATCTATTAGCGGAGAATCTAAGTGGATGGGAGAGGTACAGTAGTGCACAAAACACTAGTTCCTCGGCCAACCGCTCAGTAGTTTTTACTGTGTCGTATTGCTAATCTGAAGCACTGGTATTCGTCGTATCTGCTTTATTCCTGCATATCCCTTTACTAAGATGCACGTACGGGAGCTGCGCCATTTTCCTGTTAAGACATTTTTGCGTCAAATAGAACGTGTTGACGTCTGGGTGACATATTTAATTCAGTTCTTGGTTTGGTTACATTAGTGTGTTGCAGAAACTAGAAAATGGATAACGGTTTTTTTTAATGAGAAAAGTTTTAGTTTGTGAACGAGGATGTAGCTTAATAAGAAGATATTAAGAAATATTCATAGAGCTTTTGTTATAGACTATGTCTAGGTAGGCTTATTCATTTGGACAAAGTTAAGTGTAAGTGGTTTAACCCTTTAAAGACGGAATGTAATCTGCTTTACATAAGGACTCAGTGCGTACCGCGCTGTAAACACTCTCCATCTCGGTCATAAAAACTAGTCTCTTAATGTTTTACAAGGCAAAAGTTGCTGTTTGTTCTGAGATCCGTACAAAACACATAAACGCAATGTGGGCACCACGTAGAATTTTTTAATGTTAAACCTGGTGGCACGTAAAGTTACCGCTAGGCTTTAAGAGGTTAATAACGTAAAGGAATTGTAAATGATAGTATACATGTATTTGATGTAGAGAGGGCTACCGCTGTGGTAACCTGATGTTAATCGGAAGGTAGTTTCAAGGAAGGAAGGATGGGCTGAACTCAGTGTTGTTAATAATAATAATAATAATAATAATAATAATAATAATAATAATAATAATAATGGGCTATGCATTAGTAGGTTTGTGTGTATGAAATAGACACACACGAACATTTTACAAAACTCTAAGTGTTGTAAATAGCACACGAAACTTTCCGGGTTATAATCAGTTTCGTTTATTTGTCTGATGAGAATAAATTTGTAGTATTATAAAAATTAACAATGTTCTGCTGATGGGTGTGGCAGAAGTCATGTATACAAGTCGACTTGATTCGTCTGTGTCACGACTGGGTCCATTGGCAGGATTCATGTACACAATTGTGTACGTACCGATTGCATAAAGGCGTTCGAACTGGGCCAGCTGAGTAACAGTCAGGTGCCGTAGGAAGGCCCTGCATTATTAATTATTTACTTACTAAACTAATGATGTTGATATGGGCCTGCGGTACTGAGGGGCAGAGGGTAACAGGTATTGTATAACCACGCTGTAATTTGTGGAGATTATACAGCGCCGGCGGTAGATGAATGATTGAGTATGGAGCGTTGGTGGAATGATACTGACACGGGAAAGCCGAAGTACTCTGAAATAAACCTGTCCCACTGCCATTTTGTCCATCATATCTCCCACATGGACTGCCCTGGGATCGAACCCGTGTCTCCGTCGTGAGAGGCCTGCGACTAATCTCCTCAGCCATGACACCGCCGAGAATATACAGGGGTGGGAAGCAGCGGCGTTGTGACCATAACATCTGTTTGACAGCACAAAGATAAGCAGGTTTTAAGCTAAATTTCGTAGATTGAAACGGTTTTATGTTTATTAAAAATTTATATATTGAATGTTCTTAGAATTGGATGACGGTGTGTGATGAGCCGTTGTAGAAGATATACAGACAAGTGTTAGTGGGGGGTTAGGAGAGTTGTATGCAGAGTTTTGGTGGGGAGACCTGAGGGAAGAAGCCTGTGCATTGATGGGAGGATGATATTAAAATGAATCTTCAAGTAATATTATTGGGGGGGGGGGCTGGACTGATCTGGCTGAGCATAGGGACAGGTGGCGGGCTGTTGTTAACACGGCGATGAACCTTCCAGTTCCATAAGATTCGGGGTGTTTCTTAACTATCTAATTAACTCTTAGCTTCTCTGCTTCATGGAATTAGTTTTACAGTTGTTAGCCGAAGTTTATTCTGCGTGTGGTTGACCTGTACTCGTCACCAGATGTTATTCGGGTAATCAAATCGAGAAGAATGAGATAGGCGGGGCACGTAGCACGTATGGGGGAAAAGAGAGGTGCATACAGGATTTTGGTGGAGAGACCTGAGGGAAGGCGACCACTTGGGAGACCCAAGCATAGATGGGAGGATAATATTAAAATGAATCTTGAAGCAGTGGGATGGGGCATGGACTGGATTGAGCTGGCTCATGATAGGGACAGGTGGCGGGCTGTTGTGAATGCGGTATTGAACCTCCCGAGTTCCATAAAATGTGGGGAATTTCTTGAATAGCTGAAAAACTGTTAGCTTCTCAAGAAGGCCTCTGCTCCATGGAGTTAGTTAGTTAGTTAGTTAGTTAGTTAGTTAGTTAGTTAGCTGGTTGGTTGGTTGGTTGGTTGGTTGGTTGGTTGGTTGGTTGGTTGGTTAGTGTGGTTGAGTAATAGCAACATGGTGACGTTTCGAAATTTGATATTATGTCTGCGGAGAAAAGAACATTGGGCCTCACCTTCAAAAGGTAACCGTAACGCCTACGATTTCGGCTACTTTTCACCCAAAGCTGTCATGCTTGTTGTATACATGAACTGCTGAACTGGTATGGTAATAATTTTTCCTGAAATTTGAAGACTATTCAGTTAATGAAGTTTCAAGTCTTCTGGCATGTGACGCTGTGTCTTAGAGCGAGTAATGCTTTACCTTTCGAATGACAATGATAGCTTCATCGTCAGGGTTAAGCAGTTTAATAGATCCTTCCAAACGCTGGTAACTGCTCGCCCATTGACACAGTGTCATAGCCCAGAAGTTGTATATCTTCACTAACACAACTATGAGAACCTCAAATTTCGCATGGCGAGTGGTCATACTCTTTACGTGATCGTACGTCCTGCATTATTTTCATGTTCCTGTAATGCTGATAACCGTCATATTTATCAGCCAGGTAGAGTTTCGTGTTCGTAATTGTCATCAATTTTTTTCATGACGCAACACCCCCTAGTGGGCCAGGTCTTATCGAGGCTTCGCGATCATACTCAGGCACACCACACTCGGCAGGACTCCTGTGGACGAGTGATAAGCCCGACGCAGAGACCTGTACATGACAACACACAACACTCACAAGAGACAGATATCCATGCCTCCGGCGGGATTCGAACCCGCAATCCCAGCAAACGACCGACCGCAGACCCGCACTTTAGACTGAGCGGCCACTGGGATCGGCCATCAGATTTCAGTACAAGAATAAAATTCAAAGAATATATGAACAGGATATTTATAGCAGGATTAAATCCAAAAAGTCCCCTCGTTTTGCATGACAACTTTCAGCGGGAGTTTCACAGAACTTCGGTCCTTCTACCTCAGTCACGACATTGCAGCTATTAAATAAGCAGACGAAGACTAGCACCTCCACCGCTTCGACTGCAGAAACGCACTGATCTATGCATACGACTTTGCCGACTCTTCCGATTTCAGATATCAGATCAGGCTGGCTAACGTTACCTGCGCCAGAGGCTGGATACTTTGCGGAATTAATCCTGCAGTAATAACGGAGAGAGGACACGAGAATTGCTTGTAAAATTTTAGCCGGAAATCTAGAACGTAGTAGGCGTAGGCATGAATAGGGTGACAGTAGTTAAACTTGAGGTGATATTGTGAAGAATACTCATTTTATTCTTTTTTGGTTACGAGATTATGGACAAGGTCTGGAAACCTACTAAAACGTACGAGAGGGGTCTGGATTGTGGGGTGTGACGCAGTGTAGCCTGGTAGGCATTTACGGCTAATTTATACTATACTATTGTATACTGTGGGGCCGCGGTCGCGCAGTTGGTTGAGGCACTGCGCTACAAACCGGCAGGTCGCGGGTTCGAATCCCGATGGTGCCATTGGAATTTTTCATTGACATAATCCTGTAGGTCGCACTATGGCCCTGGGGCCGACTCAGCCTCTAACAGAAATGAGTACCATGAATATTTCCTGGGGGGGGAAGTAAAGGCGGCCGGAGCCTCGACCTCCTGGAACCCTAAGGGCCTGTCCAGGCCTGTAATGGGACTGCTTTACCTTTTATTCTATAGTATACTATATTCTATAGTATATTCTATAGTATACGGCGTCAGTCCCAGAAGAGAGTACTCTTAATACTAAAACTGATTTCAGAGAATTGTGCTGGATTCAGAAAACTGCGGACTGTTGTGAACAATTTTGTGCGTCATGAAAGGTCGGTTGCTTACTTGACCAGCTGAGTTACTGTCAGCTGGTCGATGCGTTGATCATAAATGCGCTGCTGCTTCGTTATTTTCATTATAAATAGAATACGACTTTATTTTAAAGTCTGTTAAAAAGGCAAATTTGTATGTGTCCAGGGTATGAAAGCATATGGGGGGAGTAGGGCTATTGCTTCACTCATTCCTAACCTCGGCACTAGATGGAGGTGAGTTCACGCCCGGGGCACTTTGCCCCGCGAAAGAACCACGGTACCAGTTGAATAAGAGACGGGTGGGCCCCAGAGTCGGTCTGGACGTGTTTGGCGAAGAGAAAAATCTGTTTTGAAAGACAGACTGTCGGTCGTGTTATTTGCAGAGTAGGTTTACTGCCGTAAACTTTGTTGGCATACTCTACGGACAAATCAGGTTGCTGTTTTGGGAATGGGTATTGTATTTTGTAGTTTGCGTTTCATGGAAACCATTTCGGAAATGTTAATGGCCCCAAAACAAAGAATTTCTTGTGTTTTATTTTACGACGCTGTCATTGCCTCAGACTGTGTGGCGTCTTTGTTAGGTTGATTGATGGGTGATGAATTGCAAGGAGTTTGGATGGAATCGATGGTGGCGTAATCTAGGTACCGTCTCTGTTCCTCGCTAGAGGAAAGAGAAAAAATCACGAAAAATGTCAGGAGATTCGGTGTCCTGGCCGAAATTGAAACCAGGCGCACTCCGAATACAAGGCCAGAGAGTTACCGCTACTCACACGTGCTTGGTCGAAGGAAGAGTTCCCGTCGAAAATGTGCTAATGTCCGTTATACAGTCGTCATGGGCTTGTTACTGTTGGACGGTTTGAAGGTACACGTTTTCAGGGTTATGACGTCTGTGTCGACTGTTAAGTACTTGTAGTTACCGATCTATCTTCAGGGTCAAGCATTCGCTCTTCTAGGGCTGCGACACCCTGAAGATGAATGCGCGGCTCCTCTCCAAAACCTTGTTGCCTTTCTACCAGTCGGCACGGTGTATCATGCCAGGTATTTTACCTTCGTCAACGACGCTGTGAGAACCTCAAATCTTGCATCGGCTGTAGTTTTTATGATACCCATCCTGTAGTCAACCATGCGTCCCTTTACCACTGACCGTAAGCGTGCGGAACACGTTTTATTAGGTTATGCACCCAGGGGATTTTGTTTTTCGTTTTTTAAAAGGCGAAATTTTATTGTGTACTCAATTGTAAAGGACATTGTTCTTGTTCAACGACGCTAAAGAAACTAAAACTTAAATAGACTTTTTAAATTAACAGCTAAAGCCTACTTAAAAATGAGAAATTAAAAAATGAGACACAAAATACCAAATTTTTGGTGTTTCTGCTATATTAGGGTGTACCCGGAATACTCTGTACGCACACTTATGCTAGTGACCGTGCTATATTTAATATCGTGTCCTTATCTCCCTACGCTGTTGAGTCTAGTCTTGTAATCGTGTAGGCAGTATGTGCAATATGTACTTAGGTCGCTTATCCTACGGTTCATTCACTTTCCTTCACATAATTAATGAATGAGATTACTCACAAGGAATCCGTCCCCATTTTTCAGTGCTCCCTGTGTGGCCGCCCCATTCCTAATTAGTTCCGTTCTTCCCCGACAGGGGCGGTCTCGGAAGTCCCTGGATCGAATTTGTCTGTTGTGTGAGATTATTGTGGCTTTCATTAGCGTGACTTGATACCGCAGCAGCTGCGTGGATCAGGAAATAAACTGCTCAGCTGGAACACCTCGCGGGGGCAAATAACTAATTAGGTAAAGCATAACAGGATGTGGCCACCACGTGTTTCGTTAGCACAGTAAATGGTATTAGCGTGCAGATGACGTGGCCAACAATACATGTTGCATTAACACAGTAAACTGTGTCAGCGTTCACATGACGTGGTCATCGTTTGTTTCATTAGCACAGTAAACTGTGTCGGCGTGCAGATGACGTGGTCACTACTTGTTGCATTAGCACAATGCACTGTCAGCATGCAGATGACGTAGACACTACATGTTGCATTAGTACAACACACTGTCAGCGTGTAGATGGTGTAGTCACTACATGTTGCATTAGCACAATACACTGTCAGCGTGCAGATGACGTGGTCACTACATGTTGCATTGCTGCAGTAACCTATGTCAGCGTGCAGATGGTGTAGTCACTACATGTTGCATTAGTACAGTAACCTGTGTCAGCGTGCAGATGGTGTAGTCACGACATGTTGCATTAGTACAGTAAACTGTGTCAGCGTGCAGATGGTGTAGTCACTACATGTTGCATTAATACAGTAAACTGTGTCAGCGTGCAGATGGTGTAGTCACTACATGTTGCATTGCTGCAGTAAACTGTGTCAGCGTGCAGATGGTGTAGTCACTACATGTTGCATTAGCACAGTACACTGTCAGCGTGCAGATGACTTGGCCACTACATGTTGCAATACTAAAGTAAACTGTGTCAGCGTGCAGATGACGTGGTCACTACGCGTTGCGTTAGCACAGTAAACCGTGTCAGCATGCGCATAACATGGCCACCACAAAAAGTAGTACTGGACGTGCACGCAGAAACTTTGTATATAATTCAACAGAAATGTCTACGGTAGGTTTGAGGGGACGGTGTTTTCACTCGAAGTTCAGTTTGGAGTTTATCATTCCAGGATAACGCCTGCTTCATATAAAGGTGGAAACGAATTTTGTCACTTTTATGAAAAGAACGGAATATCCTACACTGGCCTACAGGCATGCCTCGTAAATAACCACAGCGTTTGTTGCAAACTGTTTCGTGATGCATAACCAAACGAAGAGGAGCCAGTTTCTGGCTGTGTAGTGTTCCGTCTGTCTTGGTATTACCTTTGCAAAAAGGAGATTAGCGTCCAAAACAAATGCACGTGAAGACTATTGCAGTGTGCAGTATCGAAGCACACACCTTCCCACTCTTTGTAATGTCGTAGCGTGTGCAAACATTTCTGTGACTCCGGTGCCTGCCATAACGCGTGACTTGTTCTACTGCCAAAGCACGTACGTTTAGACGTTCTGCAGCGGAGGTGGTAATTTTCATGTTAGGTCAAGTTTTTTTTTATTATCTAGAATAAGGTAGTAGCTTATTTCTGTTTCCGTCATTCGTCTTACGTCTTAATGACATAATTGGTCTGAGCAGCTTTAAAAATTAGGAAGTGTTTCCAAATAGTTTATTGTTTGTGCCCCAGTAAGTTGCCTGTTCAAAGACGAAATACCAACGAAGGGCCGAACTAATAGTAAGTACCGGCCGGTGACGTCTACTGTAAGTATGAGGGGTGGAGTGTTTGTTCAGCGACAACTGACAGGCGAAAGTTGCATCTTGTTGTTAAGTAATTAGTGATATTTGTTAATTTGTCAAGAGTAACGAATCTGTTTATTCTTTAACCCTTTAAAGACGAAGCGTATCTGTTTTATATAAGGACTCAGCGCGTACCGCGCTGTAAACACTCTCCACTTCGGTTATAAAAACCGGTCTCTTAATGTTTTATAAGGCAAAAGTTGCTGTTTGTTCTGAGATCCGTACAAAACACATAAACGCAATGTGGGCACCACGTAGAATTTTTTAATGGTAAATCTGGTGGTGTGTAAAGTTATCGCTAGGCTTTAAAAGGTTAAAGTGAATGCCACAATATTGTGAGTTACGAACATATGTTTTATTGTAACATAAATTTTTGACAATGGCTTTACGTGACTAATATCACCGAAATCAGTTTTACTGGTAATAAAAAAACACTGCGTTTCGGGAACTACCTGCTTCCGTCCTCAAGTGATTTTTTTTTTTTTCGTGGTTCGACAGCCCCTACTGGGTCAGGGCCTCGTCATTGCCGAGGCTTCACGATCACATTCATTTTAGACACACAACACACGGCAGGACTCCTCGGGGCCAGTAATCAGCCCGACGCAGAGACCTCTACCTGACAACACACAACACTCACAACAGACAAACATCCATGCCCCCGGTGGGATTCGAAAACGCAATACCAGCAAACGAACGGCCGCAGAGTCACGCCTTAGACCGCGCGGCCACTGGGATCGGCCATCAGGTGAATTCATATGAAAATGTGGTTGGCCATTCTTTCAACTGCACGTTAGTCTGTTAGCCTAGTTTTGAAAATTCCTCGGGCGTGCACTGGGGATTCCTTTATCACAAAGGCGTTAGTTTTGTAAGAGTAACATTAGAACACATTTATTTTGCGCATTGATTTCATCTCAGAGAAGGGACTAATTCAGTTGTGCTTGCTTATCGGTAAGCTGGTGCTGGGAAATTCTGCCGTCATTTGCATTGCTGGCCAGCACACGGATGCTAATTGCTGATGAGGATGAGCGTATTGGTAGTGGTGGTGGTGGTGGCGGCGGCGGTGGTGGTGATGATGATGATGATGTGACTGTGAGTGAATAAGATATGGCAGATGTACGGGGTTATACTAACCTTAAAATGGATTCTGTACAGCTCTTCGTGTTACAGTGGTCCGGATGATTGTTGCAGAGGCAAGTAGGTTACCGCATTGCCAGTCACACCAGAATAGAACCGCACAGAGCACAGAATCGGAGTTGTTTACCTGCCGTCTCTTTAAATATTGGCCACGTCAAGAATATGTGACATTAAAAGTCGTAGTCATTTTCAGGGGCGTAGCTGAGGGGGGTGGGGGTGTGGCGAATAGTGAGACAGTCCCAGACGGCAGGTTCCAAGAGTGGACAAAATATTTCGACCAAATTCTGATTACTATCCCTGGGCACCAGAAAACCTCGGTACACCACTGGTTATTTTTGAGAGACATGGTCGATTTTTTTTGAGAAGAATTCCTTATGTTAGGCTGATGCAAATTATTACGCGCTTTTATTAACTCCCACTACACGCCTCCCATATGAAAGTTGCGTCTAAACCTGTCCAGCCGGACGTATCATTGTCCTGATGTGTTCATTTCGCGCAAAGAATGTAAAAAGTGTGTGTGTTTTTTAGGCCTGTTTGTCGTCTGTTTTTCAAGAGCCAGAAGTGAAGGAAGGCCATTTCTTGTGAATAGCAACACCCAACACCATCCACACACTGCAGATCTTTGCCTTACGAAGGAATAACCCCAGATTTGTGTTAACATACAGCCGTGTTAGATGTCGAGTTTTCTTCAGGTGAGTTCCTTTTAGTTCCCACTTCATTTCTGGCAATTGACCTCTGTGCCTTCTCTTGTAGCCCTCTTCCATTTGCTTCATTTGTTTTAGTATGGGAAACAGAGTTGGCCCTTACACTCATGCATTGATCATGTTTGTAATGAAGATCTGTGTGGCATGCCCCCAGGGCAACTCGTTACAAAGCTGTTTAAAGAGAGCCGACTTAACAAAGAATTGGTTTAATTTGTTGCTCCTGTCTTAAGCCAAGCCGCTAGTAAAAGATTCAATGATTAATTATAAGTTTTAATGTCTTTGGTCGTTTGCTCTGAAATTACGCGTTAAGCCATTGCGTGTAATTCTAGAAATCGCAACTGTAACAGGAAAATAAGCTATATGAACATTTTAACAGTTTAACACTGCTAACTTCTTGCATTGTCGTGGTACTTAATTGTTACATTAAAACCAACTAAATGTACTGTACTCTGTTTTTATTGCTTTTTCACTTCACTCCAACATGTTTCAACGTACTGGACGTCATCTTCAGGGAGTGCACTGAAAGTCTCTTTACATCTGCTGGCACACTCGATGTGTTGCTGTCTTCGCTTGTTGCAGTTGGTTGCCGGCCATAACACTGCACACGCCATAACCACGTACAGCAGGGGTTAATGTTTCAACCATAGCATATAATGCCACACGACTGACATATCGCACAACCAAGGATTGCGATGCAACCACCTAAAGAACCTCTTTTATTAAGTTTTAAATCAAATTTTAGTGCATCAAGTTTTAGTGTTTTTAACTATTTAAGTGTCTAGTACAACCCCATAAAAGAAGAATGCAGCAAGCGAAGACAATACGTCGAGCCTGCTAGCAGATGTAAAAAAACTTTCGGTGCACTGCCTGAAGGTGACGTTCCGTACGTCGGGACGTGTCGGAGTGAAGTGAAAAAGCAATAAAAAAACAATGTACAATGCATTTAGTTGGTTTTAATATAACAGTTAGTATGTGAACGTTATTTTATCTGACGACTGTCGCTGGCCACTTCATTCCCGCGCAAACTGAGTAAGTCAATACTGCAAAATTTCAGGTAAAATAATGTTTTGCGTAAAAACGTACTCATGAGTTACAATTTGGAGGAAATGCCAGTACAAGAATTCTTGATAGTATTAGCTCAGTTCATTGGATATAAGATAGTAAGTTCAGGTAAGTGCGATTGAAACTGATACGTGAGTGTGGCGTCTTCGGGAATGCGAGGTTGTGATGTTTCGTACATACATACCAATGTTCTCCGTTAGTTTAAACGCATGACTGAACCCTGTGACCCCCAAGAATTCCTGGTGCACTGGAAACATCCAGGCATGTGCTGGATTGTTGTCACTGCTGCGCCAATGAAACTTCAGAACGCATCTCAAGTGTTGATAGATTTCGAATAAACTGCGCGCGTCACATGGCCCGACAGGAAGAAGTCGGCCAGTATGAAGTGGGGGGGGGGGGGGGCTCAAAAAACTTTTCCCGTCGACGTGGGTATTGAGAGCCCAAGAACTGTTTTACTTCGCGTGCAAAGTAAGCAATAGATCCGTCATGCATAGACCACATAATGCGTCGCGTTGCCTGTAGTACAGGGTGCCCACAAAGTTCTCTTCCTGTTTTAAACATTTACTGCTTGAAAACCAAAGCATAAGTGTGCGGTCTTTTGTAAATTGTTCCTTAACTCACAAACGTTTATGTGTGCTTTAATTCACCTCAACATGGGAATTTATAGTGGCCCTGATCAAATTAACCCTTTAAAGACAAAGCGTATCTGTTTTAAATCGGGACTCAGTGCGTACCGCGCTGTAAACACTCTCCACTTCGGTTATAAAAACCAGTCTCTTAATGTTTTATAAGGCAAAAGTTGCTGTTTGTTCTGAGATCCGTACAAAACACATAAACGCAATGTGGGCACCACGTAGAATTTTTTAATGTTAAACCTGGCGGTACGTGAAGTTACCGCTAGGCTTTAAAAGGTTAAGCCGATTGTCCAGTTTTGACCGTATGCGGTTCAGCATTCCTTTCTTCAACCTTGATTTCAGGCTTCCGCCGCGATGTTGATGAGATTGCGCTTTTCTGGGATATCAGATGCGTCGTGTGGTGATTGTTTACCGACGTTTCGGGACAACGTATTGGTCCGATCTTCAAGGGTCAAAAGTCTTCTTGGATTTCAGACCCTTGAAGATGGGACCAATACGTTATCCCGAAACGTCGGTAACAAATCACCACACGACGCAGCGTAATATCCCAGACCAACGCAGATGTCATTCCTTTTGCCACATTTCGGATTGCTTCGGTTATCGTTACACGTGGGTTTGAAGCATCGTCCGCAGATATTCTGTGAATGTCACACATCACTCATTCCCCCCCCCCCCCCCCCCCCGGAAGAAATCCAGGTGCGTGATATCAGTGATCCGAAATGTGGCGCAGGGACTGTTGCGTCTTACGTGGGCAGAACTGAACTCTGGGCTTCATGTGACCAGGGCCACCGTGTTGAGGGTACACAAGCGTACACAAACTTTCTGAGTTAAGGGAAATTTGTGGAAGATGGTGTATTTATGTCTGATTTGCCTGTCATGTAACAACGTTTTAAAAGAGGAATACGACTGTATGGACACTCTGTATAACTTACTGTGGTTGAGGTTATATTTCCTTTGCTGTATCTCGCCAACAGAGCTATTGCGATATTACGTTATCATCACGTAGTCTTACGGCAGGTCCGTAGCCTTTCCCAAAGCGAGTTCTCCGTACAGTGCGATCTACTTCTTCCTCTTACAATTTCCAGTATCTGCTCATTTCCTGATGGTCATCCAGTAGCTGATTACGTCTTCTTCGTCGTCTTCCCGTCTCTATCTATTCCATCAATAACGTGTTTTAGAAGGCAGTTCCTACGCAAGATGTGACCAACCCAGATGACCTTCGTTCTTTTAATTCTGTACACCATGTTCATTTCTTCCTTTAATGTTTCTAGCAGTTGTTGGTTTTCCACACGATCGGTCCAACTGATCTTTTCCATCTTCCAGCACCACCTTGAAAAAACTTAAAGATATTTTTGATCTACTTTCTGTTTAAGTTTCAGCACCGTACAAAAATATGCTCCAAATGTAAGAGACATTACATATATAGGAAAATCTGGGTTGATTGCAGGGGTAGAACACGATACTTGGATTATAGTACGAAATTAAAAATGATCCTGTATAAAGCATTTAGCAGTGAAGCCACGGCGAGATATTGTATTGTATCTCACATGCGAGTAGTGTTTTATGAGAGAAATACACAAAGATGATGCAGTGACGGACATTGTGGTATTGTGGTGGTAAAAGATGAATAGGTATATATTCGTCGCCAAAAATGTAGAAGCCGGTATAAAACAAATGATTGACGCAAGATACTCTTATGTTGTTGAAAGCAGCTTCCGCATATGTGGGGAGGCTTTAAAATAAAATTTTTAAAAATAATGATCGAACTTCTTGCGCGGAACACCCACGATGGGATGGGGCAGAGAGGCGTGCGAGACGAGAGTGGCGCATGGCGGAACGGCTCGGCGTTCCGTTCGCTTTGTTTACGGGACAGTTCCCATACCGTGTAGTAGCCCAGCTGTGGGGATATTCTGAGAATAAAGACATTCCACCAGGCTTGTGACTAAAACTGTAGCATTTTTATGCCTCGTTGCTGCTGTAAAATATTGTGAATTTAAACGTTTTTTTAAAGGAGTGAAACAGTGCAAGTGGTTTCCAAACCTAGTTACAGTTTTATTTGGTTTTTGGCTCATGGTTTTTACTCTTATTTTTCTTGTGTTTTTCTGTCTTTGTCACCGCCTTCCTACCTTAAAACATACACTAGTCTTGTTTGCTGTGCGCCATTGTATGCGTGCGTAACATACGAAACACGCGCATGACGGGTGCGGTGTTTTTTCCGTCGAAGTATTTAAAGAAACGCGATTTAATTTGTATACCTGATATTATACATATTCGGTGCAGTTTTTTTTACATATACGTTAATATAATTTAAACTATATAAAATTACTAGTGACGGTGGGCCGCGGTGGCGCAGTTGGTTGAGGCACTGCGCTACAAACCGGCAGATCGCGGGTTCGATTCCCGATGCATTGGCATAATCCTGTCGGTCGCACTATGGCCCTGGGGTGGACTCAGTCTCTAACAAAAATGAGTACCAGGAATATTTCCTGGGAGGTAAAGGCGGCCGGTGCGTAGGGCTGACAACCTACCACCTTCATGTGCCTTCTCCTGGAACCCTGTGGGCCTGTCCAGGCCTGTGATGTGACTACTGCTGTGCGTATTGCTAATCAACTACATACTGTACGACTCGCACTGAAGGTTCAAATGCAAAATGCCGAGGACTTATCAATGTAATCCTGCTCGTAAGTACGTGCTGTGTCAGTTTGTTTCCTGCTGCCTTCCGTTTTTGCTAAAAAAAATCGTTCGTGTTCATGCATTTGTAGGACTTGTTTGTTGTCATTCTAGGAATAGAAGAGGTTACTTATGCTTATTGTAACCCTGTGTAATTGAGAATCGCCGTATGTGTGTGAGTGCAAACACACAGTGGTTAGGATAATTTTGTATATGTGACCTGTATGGACGTATATAATATGTGGTCAAGTCCGTTATACATCTGCATACCACATTTCATCTACCTTTTTCCAGTGGTAGATTACATATCGTCATCAAAGCGATATCTAATAAAAAATGTTTGCATGGCCGCCATCTTGTTATTTTACCTTCTTCCGATATGTTAGCCTCACAAAAGTTGTATATTTTTAGTAATATTACCAACATCACTTCGGAACCTACAAGTAAGTGAGGCGAGTGCTTTTCCCGCCTTACATTTTGCGAGTCCGCCATGTTGTAGTTGTTGATCATGAGGAATTAAAACGTACTGTAATAACAGTTTTCTTAATAAATTTGGTGAAAATTGGACCACAGTTTCAGATGTTGAAATTGAAGGATATGCGCGGCCGCACGAGCAAAACGTTGAGCTCAGAAATCAGTATTTTGGGTTGGAAGGAAAGTGGGCTGAAGTGCAATGTCGACCTTACAGGGAACACCTTCATTAGGTACAAGAATAATGGTGCGGGGTTGCAGGTTGCTGCCGCGGTGTACTTGAGGCATTCACTCTTGGAATTTTGGCGCGGCGTGGGTTGGCAGTTGGTTGCCGACGTTTGGGCGCAACCTCTATGCTTGACCCTTAAAGATGGGACCGATAGGTTTTCCTGAGACGTCGGTAACCAACTACCAACGTACGCCGCGTAACATCCCAATTGAGCGAAGGCCTCAAAGAGCCACTGGTTTGTGCCATTTAGGAAAAAGTATTCGCTCTTTATTTTCAGAATTGTACGGAACAGTTGAATACGCAAAGTGCGATGAATGCGGTGTGTGCAGTGTTAGTTTAAAGCACGGAGTACCCATAGTAACCATCCGTGCTCTGAAGAGTTAACAATGTTCTGATGCCCTGTGTGTTATTCTCTGCGTTTTAAGGACATGGCCTATGATGAGGCCGAATGAATATGTCAGAATCATATTAGCGAATTAATTGACGTCTTATTTTTATCTGCGTTCAGAAGAGTTATTTATTTTAGTTGTAAATATAAACACCTTTTTAACATATCCTTTGACCGTCGTGTGCTTTCCTTTTTTAATATGATAGTTCAAATATATTTATAGGGTTGTCCTTGAACCAAGTCGTATGTTATCTGTTTATATCGCCTGCAAACTAGAGTGGCTTATTTTGCTTGTCCCATGGCGTTTTACATCATCTCATGCAACTTACAGCCCACAGTGCCCATGTGGGCTCCAGGTAAAGCCCCGCTGTCAGTGCGTCAGTGCAGTCCAGTGTACGTACTGGCCATGGCTTTTAATGCTGCACTTCATACACCGGATCGTTCTTGTTTCTTCTTTCCATATATCGGGCTGTGGTGATGTACTTTTTTTCTAATCGTGACTTTATTTTAATACACAAATTACAATCAGTAGTGATTTTTAGTATTTTGTGTAAATGTTTTTCGGTAACTAACTAACTAACTGACTCCATGGACCAGAGGCCTTCTTGAGAAGCTAACAGTTTCTCAGCTATTTAAGAAATTACCCGCATTTTATGGAACCCGGAGGTTCATTACCGCATTCACAAGAGCCTGCCACCTGCCCCTATCCTGAGCCAGCTCAATCTAGTCCATGCCCCGCCATCCCACGTCTTGAAGATCCATTTTAATATTATCCTCCCATCTACGACTGGGTCTTTCAAGTGGTAGCCTTCCCTCAGGTCTCCTCACCAAAATCCTGTATGCACCTCTCTTTTCCCCATACGTGCTACATGCCCCGTCCATCTCATTTGTCTCGATTTGATTACCCGAATAATATTTGGTGATGAGTACAGGTCATTAAGTTCCTCGTTATGTAGTCTTCTCCACTCCGCTGTCGTCTCGTCCCTCTTAGGCCCAAATACCCTCCTCAGCACCCTATTCTCGAACAAGTGTTTTTCGGTAGTATTAAATAATTTAAAATCATCCCTATATAGAAGATAAGCTACCGTGCGATATTAATCTGCTGCTTGCATTTTAAACCCGTGTGTTGTAAAAATATACCTAAAATTGTGTGTGTCTACAACATGAAGGCTTGTAGCGGGAGTAGAGGTATAGCTCCACTCATACTCAACCTCGGCACTAGATGGAGGTGAGTGGTCAACATCACGCCCCGGCCGCTTTACCCCTTGAAACAACGCCTTTACCTATTAACCCTTTAAAGACGAAGCGTGTTTGTTTTATGTAAGGACTCAGTGCGTACCGCGCTGTAAACACTCTCCATTTCGGTTATAAAAACCAGTCCCTTAATGTTTTATAAGGCAAAAGTTGCTGTTTGTTCTGAGATCCGTACAAAACACATAAACGCAATGGGGGTACCACGTAGAATTTTTTAATGTTAAACCTGGTGGTACGTAAAGTTACCGCTAAGCTTTAAAAGGTTAAGTAGGAGGTTGGGTGTGCCCCAGCGCCAGTCTGGACGGTGTGGTGGAAGAGAGAATTCTCTTGCCCATGCAAGGATTCAAACCTCGGACCATCCAGCCCGTAGCTGCAGTATCGCGGCTGCTGCACCTGTCTTGTAGTGTTTAATACTGCAAGAGATAAACAGAATTGTACGAGGTGAAGGTCACGTGGGGCGTTGTTCTTCATGGCCAGTCATCGTGTTGTTGCGCATGTTTTGAGCTGAGACGTGTTTAATAGGCTGTATAAGGCCATGTGTTATGCGAGGCGTGCTGGTGCAGGCCTGTTACTAAATGGAGTGGTGCGGTTGAGTCGAATAACAGCTTTTCCAAAACACCCAGAATTGCGTCTATATATTACGTTTGGGAACTTGGGTAGGAGTATTTATCAACTCGCAGTTGACTGCGTCGAGGCTAATTGAACGGAACAGGGCTGATGTAGAAATAGCAACAAGGCTTCGTGATTTTCCACGTAGCCAGTAACGCGATTGACTCTTATGTGTTGAAATGAAAGTTGTTATGAAGTGTGACACTTTTAATTTCGTCAGGTTGCAAGTGTGTCAAGCAGTGAAACTTAATTTGCATTCGTATGTGCACGTGTGTCACTCTTGTACACGCTTATGCTCGTAAGGCTGAATCAGTGGCGTTCTGTAGGCGTCTTATGATTTAGTTTTATAGGATGTACCAATGCGAAGTCTCTCCGTGAAGATCTAGTTTTGGGGGCACCCGGTTCGTGAACAACTCTCGGCGTGGCCAGGAACGATAAGTGAGGTCTCGAGGAAACGCGCTGTGATGGGATTTGTGGGGAGCGCAAGACCGGTCTATAAGGATAGTGATGGTGACGTGCCAGCAGAAGAGAGTCAAACCATCTGTCTCTTTGCTTAAGATTAATTTTTATAATTTCGTAGGATTCTGATGATGGGATGTCACATTTGGAATCATTCACTCTTTAGACGTTGTCAATCGCTGCGTGTTTAATCGTAGTCCTTACCTCTTCTACCTACTCACAGTAGGTGTTGAGGTTGTTTATTTTCACTTGATCACACTCAGACACACACCACAGTCGGTAGGACTCCTCTGGACGAGAGATCGGCCCGTCGCAGAGACCTCTACCTGACAACACAAACACTGTACAAGAGACAAATATCCATGCTCCCGGTGGGATTCGAACCCACTATCCCAGCAAGCGCTCGGCTGCAGACCTACGCCTTAAACCGCGCGGCCAGTGGGATCGGCTGCCTGTTTAAAATAATGGCTACAGTGCAACGTTTTGGGCCAAGATAAAAGGATAATTGAAGGCTACTCATTTCAGTCCGACGGGGAACGAATTAACCTTCGAAAGCCTAGCGGTAAGTTTACGTACCGTCAGGTTTAACATTAGAAAATTCTACGTGGTGCCCACATTGCGTTTATGTGTTTTGTACGGATCTCAGAACAAACACCAACTTTTGCCTTATAAAACATTAAGAGACTGGTTTTTATAACCGAAGTGGAGAGTGTTTACAGCGCGGTACGCACTGAGTCCTTATATAAAACAGATACGCTTCGTCTTTAAAGGGTTAATTAACTCGGTATAGCGAGACCCTTCGTGACAGACTGATAGTTCTTCAGCTTGTCATGAAATTCTGTCCGTTTAATGGAACCCCAAGGTTCATCGCCGGGTTTACAGGAGCCCGCCAGCTGTCCCTGGCCTGTCGCAGATTGGGTCCACGACCCCCCGTCCTCTGAAATCTATTCTGAAACTTACGTGCCAGTTCCACATATATTGTTGTTGTATTCGTCACTTTTATGGTATTATTGTCGATTTCTTCTTCTGTCGCGGTTGCGGGTCTCACTGTGTGTGTACCAAAATTTTTAATTGTTACTCTTTAATATTTTCCGCTGATAAAACTTGATGTTAGGCACGTATACTCGTATACGTAGATGTATATGTTTATGTATACTTGGGAGCTGGAATAGCATAATTAGTATAATGTGTAGGCTACGGGATGCACAATTCGGGGTTCGGATGCCAAGAGAGGCAAGACAGTTATCACATCCATACCGGCTGTGGCACCCACAAACCCTCGCATTCAATGAGTGCCATTTTTATTTCCTGGGGGTAAAGCGGCCGGGACGTTAAAGTTAACGAAATATCCATCTAGTGACGAGGTTAAGGATAAGTGTAGATATACCTCTACTGCTCCTTTATCCGTTCATGACGTGGACAGAGACAGCTGTACATTTTCTTTATATACTGTATACATACATATTGTATATACATAGTTAAACAGTCAAAGGATGTATAGAGAGATTACAGCAGCTCTTTCCCTCGGGATCAGTTGAGTATGTACTTTGGCACTCTTTCTCCCAGGAAGAGGAACTGGTTCAATTTCAGAAACGTTGTTTTTTGAAACGCTAGACTGACAGAACGTAGAGGCCGCGTCCTACTAACGTGGGCATGTTTGTTGTTAACGTCTGTTTTTTTTCTTTGCGTTTCATTAAATATTGGCCTTGTTGAAAAAGAAAACCACAAATGAAATTTGTATAACTGAATAACATCTGTGTGCGATGGCGTATACAAACGTTCCCGGACTGAGTCGATAACGAAATACGCCATACCTTTCTTATTATGTCGAGGCTTTACAACTCCTGGACAACAGTGATGTAGTGAGAAGGCTTAAGAGGGTAAAACCCTTGGAGCTAGTGTAAATTGTCAGTGAAAAAAGCAGAGCTGTGCTAGTGAAATGCAAGAAAAACGTGTCTAACTACAAACGCCAAAAACTAAGGAACGCCACTGGGTGAACTCTTAGATTAAGATTAAACGTAGCATTTTAGGTCAGAAAAAAATTACTGGTTAGTCTTAAGACCAGTTATAATATCAGTAGCACCAAAAAATACCTTTCTTATTTGTCGCTCGTGTCCCCATCCGAACCTTCCAGCATTTCTGCCACTGCTATAATCACCGCTGAAACTGACTTTTTGAGATCGCGTGTAGGACAGTCAGCAAGTGTTCTTGAATTTTTGGCACATCCTGGAAACGACGCCTTAACAGTTACGACTGCATTCTCGGAAACACGAATAAATCACAGGGGGCCAAATCGGGAGAGTCAGAAGGGTGGGGGACCACAGCAACTTTTTTTTAGCTGCCAAAAATTTTTGCGCTGACAAAGCAGCGTGCGCCTGCGCGTTGTCACGGTGAATCAACCAGACTTGAGTTTCACTGTCGTTTGGGAAGTTGTGGGCGGACTTCCTCCCTCATACGTTCCAAAACCTGCCGATTGTAATGCTGATTAATCGTCTGGCCTGGAGGAACAAATTTCTGATGACTAGTGGCCTCACAGTAAAAAAAAAATGTTTCACCAGCGTGCTCGTGGTATTGTCCGGACTTGCATCGCTTTTGTCGGTCCTGTAGAGGGAGGGCTTTTGCACCGCGAGTACTGCTGGTTGGTTGCTGGGTCGTAGCAGTAAACACAAGTTCCTTCTCTTGCTTTTCTTATGCAGTTTTCCCGAATTTTTGAGTAATAACTCAAATGTTGTGTTGCTTCAAATCAACCAATAAGAAATAGCGGATCGCGCTAAACAGTCACAACAATACTTGCCCGTTTAGGATCAACGCTGAAGGTTGTGGCTGCAAAACTCACTACTGGCAATAAGCTGTGCTGCGTGCCGTGTTTATTCCTAGCGGTGGCTTCGGAACCTCTGGTTTGGCCTTCGCATTATGTGCCGCATTTGTGTGGTGTTTTTTTTTTCTAGAAAAGCGTACAGATTTAAATGTGTTTTATATGGTGGAGGTTGTGTTGAACCCATGTAACCCGTATATAAATTCGCCAATAACGTTTCCTGCAGAACATCCAATACCAAATTTAATGGAATTCATTAATGTTACGTATATTCAATGTAATTGCCTTACACATACAAGTTTTATTTCCAATCACTGTGCAGTTGTTGGAAATAAAACTTGTATTTGAATGGAATCCCGATCAGTAGTTTGGACAAAAAACATACCGACAGGCTGGTACGGTATTCCCATTTTGCGTTAGTGGCCGTGTCTTGTAAACAAGGGATAAGTGTACCCCCACTAGAGCAGCGGAACCCAGCACTCGGTTTGTACCAAGCTGAGAACATTTCGTTGAAGAAGGAGCAGCCGCTGTTGACGCCCCTATTTGTTTTCAATTAAACTTTCCGGAAGTCGCAGGTCGCTTTTCCGCGTTTCCTCGATCTGCAACCCACATCAGTGTTCCATCGAAGACATACGCGTGTAGGGCGACTATCAAGTCAAACACAACCTTCTTTTCCTTTTTCTCCCTTATTTTCTTTTTCTCCCTTCATTTTCTATTTTAATCCTTTTTATAATTTTGTTTCAGTTCTTATTTGGCCTATTTTCTTCACATTTTTATGTTTGTGTCCTTTTTTTCTCCTTGTGTTTTGTCTTTCGCTTCAGTATCTTTCACGCACCCAAAACATTCCCAGTAGATGATCCATTGTCTACTCAGTGGAGTTCAGAATACGGATGTGTGTCACTTCGGGCTGCATTTACGTAATAGTCTTTAAGAATGTCACGGACATTTGCACATTAGTACAGCATAACTCCAATCATCCGGACGCTGGTTATCCGGATCGCCAATTATCCGGATCGGCTTGGCCCTTCAGGTAACTTTGTGGAGAATTCTACAAAACTAATTTGCCTTGAAATTGCGGGTTATCTGATCAAATACAGTACTGTAAACTGTTATGGCCGTACGTAAATAAATATGTAGCCTAAAATAGCCGTGTGTAGAATTTTTTTCCCCCACTTATCCTGCCAGTGTAGCCTTTGTTCAAAAAAAATCCAATTATCCGGCTTTTCTCCATATCCGGACGGCTCGCGGTCCCAATTAATTTGGATAATTGGAGTTACACTGTAATTGTATTTGCTATATGTGATGATTGAATGCAATCCTGACGTAGCAGTCAGTAACTGAATGACGAATTTTAACATTTTCCATTCCGTGTTTGTTATTCAATGGCTGAGATATGTGACCAACTCCAACACAATGTATAACCGATTTATTTAAAAATTTCATTTGTAAAGTCCGACATGTTTCGATGAGTAGCTCATCATCATCATCATCATCATCATCATCATCAGGGTCACTTTCGTAGTAGAAAAGGAAAACATTATGGTATGCTGTCTTACATAAGTTCAAATAAACTTACATAACTTTAAATAAACTTATGTAAGATAGCATACCATAATGTTTTCCTTTTCTACTATGAAAGGGTCCCTGATGATGATGAGCTACTCATCGAAACATGTCGGACTTTACAAATGTAATTTTAAAATAAATCGGTTATACATTGTGTTGCAGTTGGTCACATATCTCAGCCATTGAATGACGAATGATTTTTTTTCTGGGAGCCTAACATACGGTCTGGCACCTGTTTCGTTGTCGCCAGACTGTGATGAATTACAAAGGTGTCTATCCTTGGCCGACATATGTATTTATCTGCCATTATTAATATTTGCTTCGATGTCAAACTGGTACTTTTGTTTGTGAACTCGCGGGGGTAAGCGAAGTATTTCAGACGGTTAGCCAACAGAAACTGTACAGTAAGATGGCGGCGTTTTGTCAGATCATACTGTTTTGCAGTGTCACATTGGAGGTGTTGAGTTGCCGTGTGTTTGGTTGTGAAACGCCATGTAGAAATATAGCTTCCTGGAAATGCGCCAGCTCATTGAATGCTTTAGAATGAGAGAAAGTGACATGTAGCAAAGAAATTATTGAAAGAAAAAAATTATTTGGGGTACAGGTTCTGAAGTTATAATACCACTGAGCTGTCAGAAGTGTTCAGTACTATGTACCGCCATGTATTCTTAACCTTGGTGCTAGATGACGGTGAGTGGTCAGCCTCTCGCCCCCTTACGTTTCACCCCCAAGGGAGGGAACTTCCAGTACCCATTGAACAGGAGGCTGGGTGGGCCCCAGAGGCGATCTGAACGTTTTGGAGAAGCGCTAAATCTTTTTTACCCTGCTGGAATTCGAACCCTGGTCCGTACAGTTTGTAGCCTAGTCACTACACTGACTCCGCTGTCCCAGCTTATATTTGGAAGCACAAAACATATTTTGATGAAATCTGATGTCGGCATCTACGCTGAAATTTGAGCGAAGTACCGCTGTACTGGAAATTGGGGTTTGTGTCTGCTGCATATGGTTCCTCTTTTGTATTAAGCTTAAATAAAAATTTATCTAATTTGAAAAAAAGAAGTTTGGGAAATGTACGCGTAGATTAACAGTTTAGGCATGCTTACAGTTTTCCGTTAATTATATCGAAAATTTGATGACTTAAGGAACGCGTATTTTGGGAGCACAAAGTGTGTTCTTTTCCTGTCTTCAGTTTGTGCTTGAGACGTCTCAAGTGTCTACAATTTGTGCTTGAGACTTCTCGCTTATCTACAATTTTTGCTTGAGACTTCTCGCTTGTCTACTCTTTGTGCTTGAGACTTCTCGCTTGTCTACAATTTGTACTTGAGACTTCTCGCTTGTCTACACTTTGTGCTTGAGACTTCTCGCTTGTCTACACTCTGTGCTTGAGACTTCTCGCTTGTCTACAATTTGTGCATGAGACTTCTCGCTTGTCTTCACTTTGTGCTTGAGACTTCTCGCTTGTCTACAATTTGTGCTTGAGACTTCTCGCTTGTCTACAATTTGTGCTTGAGACTTCTCGCTTGTCTACAATTTGTGCTTGAGACTTCTCGCTTGTCTACAATTTGTGCTTGAGTCTTCTCTCTTGTCTACAATTTGTGCTTGAGACTTCTCGCTTGTCTACAATTTGTGCTTGAGACTTCTCGCTTGTCTACAATTTGTGCTTGAGACTTCTCGCTTGTCTACAATTTGTGCTTGAGACTTCTCGCAGTTTGTGCTTGAGACTTCTCGCTTATCTACAATTTGTGCTTGAGACTTCTCGCTTGTCTACAATTTGTGCTTGAGACTTCTCGCTTGTCTACAATTTGTGCTTGAGACATCTCGCTTGTCTACAATTTGTGCTTGAGACTTCTCGCAGTTTGTGATCGAGACTTCTCGCTTGTCTACAATTTGTGCTTGAGACTTCTCGCTTGTCTACAATTTGTGCTTGAGACTTCTCGCAGTTTGTGCTTGAGACATCTCGCTTGTCTGCAATTTGTGCTTGAGACTTCTCACTCAGGCAACTAGCGAATTACGAGAGAGTAGGTGTGCGTGTAAAATATCTTTTACGTGTGTCTGTCTGATTTTAACCAAAATTGTACTCCTTTAGATAACGTTTAGTAAACCTGCAAAAATATAACATTTCATAAAATTCCACTCTCGAGTTTTTACATAATGACGGACGGAGAGACGTGGCGAAAATAATGGTGCACTTATTCAAAATGTTTGTTGCAAACACTGTCTCATCCATCCGCATATAAACATTCAGTCTCCAGTACATAGACCAAAAATCCACTACGAAACCGCCTGCAGTTTAATTGGTCGTCTTTTTACGTTTTAAATTCTACATATATTGTTTGTTCTGTTTTTGTAATTCATACTCTTACACGAATCCCTGATGATGATCCCAGGAGGGGTCGAAATGTGTTGGATTACTCTACAGATATTGTAATATACGAAATCTAAAGTAATAAGAGTACATTTTGTTGGTATGAGTATTGTGTGTTCGCTAATAATTCTCACACTACGTAGGTTTTTCATATGTCATAATGTAGGACGGGGCATCTATATTTTGTACACCATCCGCATTTTGGTTTCAAACATTTTTCGACATTGCCAGTATTTAACGGGGTACAGGGAATGATTTTTGATTGTGCAGTGTTGCAAACCTGTCCATAATGTGAACTGTCTTCATCGGTAGATTTCTGTGTGCGGTATATAATATCGCCGATCCCAGTGGTCGCGCGGTCTAAGGCGTAGGTCTGCGGCCGAGCGCGTGCTGGGATCGTGGGTTCGAATCCCATCGGGGGCATGGATGTTTGTCTGTTTTGAGTGTTTGTTTAGTCAGGTAGAGGTCTCTGCGACGGGCCGATCCCTCATCCAGAGGAGTCCTACCGACTGTGGTGTGTGTCTGAGTGTGATCAAGTGAAAATAAACAACCTCGACACCTACTGTGAACAAGTAGGTAGAAGAGGGAAGGACTTGGAACGAACATATACGAATATGAAGGCCATTGATTTATGCTGAGTCGCAAAGAATACGTAATTGTTTTTCGTAATTAATTTTTACTTTTCGCAGCCTGTGTCGCCCCACTGTGCTCCGACCATTCAGTTTCCGTGTCTCCGAGTTGTTTTTCAGTTAAAGTATCATGGTTGATGGCTAGTTCATTACTCATGTCGACGTTTGCACTGGTTTAATGAGAGGCTTTTAGCTCTACACAATCTTGCCCAGTATTCTCTGCCGGTCCATTCTTCTACCCTCGTTTCTTCAGTGGCGTGCAGATTCAACCGCTGATCATTGGCGTGTGGATATCCGATGTTATGTCACAGATGGCGAAGGGGGGAGGGGGACTTGATCTGCGTGAAAAGCGCAAGAAGCTTTCAGACGCGTGCGATATGTTTAACTGCACTGACGGTTACCGACAGTTCACCACAGTCGTGTAAGCCTGTAGCGTGTCAATGGCTTTAGGACTGCAGGGTAGTTATATCAGTGGTGTTTAAACCAGGGCTGTGGAGTCGGTACACAAGCGCTGTCTTTGTACTTATTTTCTTTTTACTGCTTTGTATTTGTGGTGCTTCAAGTTTTGCGGCTAAAGTCAGACCTTGATAATATTTTACGTCACATTATTTAAAATTCACATATAATGCGACTGCGCTGTATTGCAGGCCGGTTTGCATGGAAGCAGGAGCGGCCAGTCCAAACAGGCTGACTAGGCGGCCGTCTATTGCAACAAGTTAAGTAGAGCGTAACATTGGAGGAAAAATATTATTTGACAAATGCACAAATTAGAATAGGCAGATGTGTGCCTGATCACTTGCTGGATCGAAAGCCATTTTACTGTTGTTGAAGGGAAAGGTTGGTTGGTACTTTTTCGTGAGGCCTGCTGACCGAATGCATGCTTCCAACCAGGGCTGTGCAGTCGGTACACAAAAGCTCCGAATCCGACTCCGACTCCTCGATTTTTAGAACTTCCGACTCCGACTCCTCGATTTTTAAAACTCCGACTCCGACTCCTCGATTTTTAAAACTCCGACTCCGACTCCTTCATAAAAAGTCAATATGTATTAATAACGGTAAACCTATAAGACATTTCATCACCACCACGTGAATCATCAGGCTACTTTTAGACTTATAACCTATATTTAAGTATAAGTCTAATGGTTACTGTAGCTATCAGGGCTCTGGAGTTGGAGTATCTAGTTAAGATTTTAGACTGAAGTCGGAGTCGGTATATTTTTACCGAGTCGGTATATTTTTACCGACTCCGACTCGACCTAAAAATTCTTTCCGACTCCGACTCCACAGCCCTGGTTTAAACGTGGCGAGCTTGTGTCGTCACTCCCTTTGGACTGCAGCGTATTTGTAATAATGGTGTGTAAACATTGCCAGCCTGTGGCGTTAGTCCGTGTGGACTCCAGCTTATTTCTATCATTGGCGTGTAAGGGCTGCATCATTTAACGTGTGTATCGCGTGAAATATAGCATAAAATGACTGGAGACAGGGATAAGCTCCGTTTGCAGGAACGAGGAGGATATTTTGAAATGTGAAGGAACAAGAAAGCAGGGGGAAGATATACGGGGTAGGAGATGTTGGCGTATAGAACCGGAGATAGAAATACAGATTACGGTTAGGCGTGATTTCAGGCTTCCGCCGCGATGTAAATGAGATGTTCGGTCTTCTGGGTTGTTACGCAGCGTAGAGTGATAGTTACCGATGTTTCGGGATAAGATATCGGTGCCATATTCAAGGGTCTATCAGTCTAATAGGAATACAGGTAAGTAGAAGAAAAGAGAAAATGGAGAAAACGTGTGAATGTATTGTTTAGTAACAATAAGGATAAACTGGCAAGGTCACTGTTTAGGAAATTATGTTAAATGATTGTATCCAAGTCCTTCCCTCTTCTACCTACTTGTTCACAGCAGGTGTCGAGGTTGTTTATTTTCACTTGATCACACTCATACACACACCACAGTCGGTAGGACTCCTCTGGACGAGGGATCGGCCCATCGCAGAGACCTCTACCTGACAACACAAAAACACTGTACAAGAGACAAACATCCGTGCCCCCCCGTGGGGTTCGACCCCACGATCCCAGCAAGCGCTCGGCTGCAGACCTACGCCTTAGACTGCGCGGCCACTGGGATCGGCTTGAATGATTGTATCAAGCAAGTTGAACATCTCATGCTTGAGGACAATAGCGTTAATTATAACCATAGATAATTAAGTGGTAAGGGAGAAGGTAAGCGGAATATATAAAAACAGTAAAATGCAGTAACGTAACGTAATCTAGTCAGTGACTACGGGTTTAGAGTATCAAAAACGTAAAGGACGATTAGCAGTGAACACAGACATTAACCCTTTAAAGACAGAACGTATCTGTTTTATACAAGAACTCAGTGCGTACCGCGCTGTAAACACTCTCCAGTTCGGTTATAAAAACCAATCTCTTAATGTTTTATAAGGCAAAAGTTGCTGTTTGTTCTGAGATCCGTACAAAACACATAAACGCAATGTGGGCACCACGTAGAATTTTTTAATGTTAAACCTGGTGGTACGTAAAGTTACCGCTAGGCTTTAAAAGGTTACGAAAATATAGGCCTAGTTGGGGATGCTGTGGTCAGTACACGGTGGCGAGGTCTGAGTGCTGGGGGTCACCCTTCTTTGCCAGTGTACAAACTGCAGACTAATAGCATGCATGTGTGAGGTCTAAAATCTGTCCCTCTGTCGCTCTGTCTGAATGTAGCATATATGTCTCCGTGGCAGTACGCTGCATGCTGTGCGTCATCATTGGCGTGGGGGTGTCTCTTAATTGAGTCAGTAGCGTGTAAACATGTCGAACGCAAGTCATTAGTGGCATTTGTACTGCTGCGTAGTAGTTACGTAGCTAGCTTGCGAAATGCTGTGTTTATTTCAGACTTTTAATTTTGGCTGACGTCTCTATGATCCAGTCCAATGAGATCTCTCTACCTTCAGGACCCATATTTCGTTTACCGGAATTATTTATGTGTCATTTGTTGTCAAATAATGTTTTTCTCCATCGATGACGTCGTGGACTGCAGGCTGAGCAGGGAATTGTAAACGCAATATTAACACACGTACTGGGGGCAAAATGGGGGAATTTCGGTCAATGGATAATTCCTATTACTGCCGTTTCTCGGAAATGGTAAGATTAACCCTTTAAAGACAAAGCGTATGTTTTATATAAGGACTCAGTGCGTACCGCGCTGTAAACACTCTCCACTTCGGTTATAAAAACCAGTCTCTTAATGTTTTATAAGGCAATAGTTGCTGTTTGTTCTGAGATCCGTACAAAACACATAAACGCAATGTGGGCACCACGTAGAATTTTTTAATGTTAAACCTGGTAGTATGTAAAGTTACCGCTAGGCTTTAAAAGGTTAAGAGCAACTTGATTTGTGCAGGCCCGTAGCTGGGAAAGTCATGAAGACATAAAGTGTAGTATGCAACATGAGACTGGTTTATGTTTATCGCTTTTTATTCATTTGCAGCTTAAAAACTCAGCGTCAGCTATCGTGTGGAAAGTAATGATTTTTATCCGTATATTATATGGATATTCAGGAGAGGTAAGTGCATGGTATCTATTGAACACACAGCGCCTGTTACAAACATAAAAGATGAATCTCAAAGATGTGGCCTCGCTTCACCTTTTAAAGCCTAGCGGTAACTTTACGTACCACCCGGTTTAACATTAAAAAATTCTACGTGGTGCCCACATTGCGTTTATGTGTTTTGTACGGATCTCAGAACAAACAGCAACTTTTGCCTTATAAAACATTAAGAGACTGGTTTTTACAACCGAAGTGTTGAGTGTTTACAGCGCGGTACGCACTGAGTCCTTATATAAAACAGATACGCGCCGTCTTTAAAGAGTTAATTCTTATTATGTCCTTTTGAGGTAATTATAATGATAAGTTGTCGCAGTTGAGGTTATGTTGAGTGTGACGATCCTGAATTAGGAGTTTTGTACAAAGACATTTGCTTTTTGTATGCTGATCAAGGACGAGGCAACGTACATCGGTACAGATGCGCTTTATGTTCTGGTTGGGCCAGTGCTACATACAGCAACTGTAACGCGTCAAAAATTACGTCTCTTAGCCAAACAAGTGGAACTTTCCATAAGAACTGCACAACTGTGCTTGTACTTGTGTCAAATTCAGTGGCCAGACGTGACCTGTAATTTTAGCAGGTGATCGATATTGCCCACATTCGGCGGAATTTGGATCAAACACAGAAAACATTTGAGGAGCCATTTCTTGAGTTACAGCGTAGTAATATTTTAATATTTACCAATGGATTTTGTAGCTGACTATTTTTGTAGTAAATGTATGTTTCTGATTTTTCCGCATTTTTCATACTTCGTCATGTGCAACCACTGTCACTTAAGTGATCGGTATTTCTCCATTTTGTCTTAGACACTGGTCACTGTCGTGATATGGTGTTCAGAAATATTGCTTAATGTTCAGGAAATTCCGTGTTCACGTGTGGAACCGCAGGCTCGCTGTCCCGGCAGATTTGTGTAGTTTTCCTCACTTCCTCTTGAAAGTGATGGCGTAACTTAAAAACAGGCCTCCACCTCCTCAGTCCTAATTCACATGCGTCTTGACGTTTGACGTTGCCCACCGGAGTGATATTCGTTGAACTGTGGTTGAAACATCCCGTCGTAACAGATAGAAACTACAATTTTTAAAAAACGAACAATCACAACACTTGTGTATGTTTTTATACTGTTTTCACCGTGCATTGTTTACTGCATAAAATCAAACACCAACAAATGCACTATATATATATATATATATATATATATATATATGAAAAAACACTTTCACATTATATTATATCTTATTACCCCTCATGTTTCGATGTCTACACATCATCATCAGGGGTACTTTTTATCAAGTTCTTCACAGGAATCTTATATTGCACTGTAGACTTTGAACAAGCTTCAATAAATCACATGTCTACTGCCCAACTAGTTGGGCAGTGGATAAAAAGTGATAAAAAGTGCCCCTGATGATGATGTGTAGACATCGAAACATGTCGGGTAATAAGATATAATATAATGTGAAAATGTTTTTCATATATATATATATATATATAGTGCATTTGTTTGTGTTTGATTTTATACTTGTGTATGTTATGTATTTATTATGGTTATATACAACATGTTTCGGCCTTTTTTGCCCGTCATCACTTACGTCTAAATATCAAAACAAAAATTGGAAGGAAGGGTAGTTGCAAATGTAAAATTTAAGGTTAGAATAAGGTGTGTAAGTGACATTCAACAACATTTGCTCACATCCGTACCAAGTAACGTACAGTTTCGCCACTGAGCCCGAGACACTTTGCGTCTTGTCAGCCAGTGAAGTGGAGATGACGTGTGGAGGCCAGTCCGCCGTCTGCTTGATGGACAACAGTTGCCCAGGTCAAGTTTATGGATAAATTATTTAGTAACGTGCAGTGGAATCAATGGGCATTTGCGCCAGTGGCACAGTATTTAGTTACAGAAGTGGATGCCTGTGTAGCGTGTTGCTGCCTTCTAGGATATGGCGCCACGTAGGCCAGTTTCAATTTGACCCTTCCCCATGTACCTGTTGTCTCCATCTTCAGGGTAGAGAAATGAAGCAGTAGCGTCCTCCGAAACGTCTGTTAGCTGGTTTTTACCAGTCTACACGGCGTCACACCCACTAAAACGCTATTCATATTCACCGCCTTGAGAACATTTAAACGGTGTTAATGGATGTAACCTAATGATACAGCTCAGTGGCTACAAGCTGCTGTTGCTGTCGGCACACTCGGGATATTTCCCCCCCCCCCCCCCCGACCCAAGGCACAGTATGGATAGAATAGTTTACTAAAATATATTCTAAAATTACACCTGTTTTTAAATAATGCAATTTATTCACTTATCTGTTCATGAAGTAGGAATATGCCGATCGCAGTGGCGGCGCTGTCTAAGGCGTAGGTCTGCGGCCGAGCGCTTGCTGGGATCGTGGGTTCGAATCCCACCGGGGGGGGCATGGATGTTTGTCTCTTGTGAGTGTTCGTGTTGTCAGGTAGAGGTCTCTGCGACGGGCCGATCCCTCGTCCAGAGAAATCCTACCGACTGTGGTGTGTGTGTCTAAGTGTGATAAAGTGAATATAAACAACATCGACACCTACTGTGAGTAGGTAGAAGAGGGAAGGACTACGAAACGAAGTAGAAATATCATGATATATTAATGCAAATCTAAATTTAGAAATCATAAGTGATGGCGGTTGTTTCCAGCTTTACACGATGATGTCCCCTGAGCTTAGCAAAAACTTATCGAACGCGCGACCTTTTTCTTAACTTTCTGTGTGTGCGTGTGTAAGGCATACCGTCATGAATTTTTATATTGAAAAAGAATTAGCTTGCATATTTAATTTTATGTAATCATGCTTCTATTCAAAACTTTGCCTCACACTTCGGTGATGTCTATAATTTTTCGTGTGCCGAAAAAAAACCATAGAACAGGAAGTTACTTCCTTGAAGCTAATCACCATAGAGCACTTAATAACGTATTGTTCAGTGGCTTTGGTTGTCGCCCGTGCTTGGAATAAATTAAAATAAATTTGGCAGCACAATGGTTACCACTTTCTTGATAGGGACTTACTGATTCAAAAGTCATTAACTTACGCTCGTAAGTAAGTAATCTTTACATATGGCAGTTACGTGTAATTTCAGGAAGGATTCATTATGACTGAAGGACTGTACGTTTATTATTTGTCTAATTGTTAGTTGAAGACCGTGCAATCGCGCGAGCTGCGTTATAAACGCTTTTGTAACGCGCTTGGCTCACCGCCATGTGCATACACAGCTGTAGTATTCACGTACCTGTTAACGAGTGACAGACTTACAAAACACTTCTTATGATAATGACTGTCACAGATGAATTTGTGTTAACCTTTTAAAGCCTAGCGGTAACTTTACGTACCACCAGGTTTAATATTAAAAAATTCTACGTGGTGCCCACATTGCGTTTGTGTGCTTTGTACGGATCTCAGAACAAACAGCAACTTTTGCCTTATAAAACATTAAGAGATTGGTTTTTATAACCGAAGTGGAGAGTGTTTACAGCGCGGTACGCACAGAGTCCTTATATAAAACAGATACGCTTCGTCTTTAAAGGGTTAATCGTTTATCGATTCTTATTTGCCCTGCAGCTGCAGGGACCTGTGGCCATTGCATGTAGAAGTGTGCTTATAGGATGTCTCATGTGTATTGACACCGCATCTTTACGTGAATGAGTTTGTGAGAATAATTATTTGAGCTTATTACAATAAATGTTCGTGTTAGCATGTCGGTACAAGTGCACTCTGTGTAAGTAACACGCCATTGTACGGGGATACCGAAGCGCTAGGTATGTGGAAAGGCCGTGATTAACCCGGCAGCACCATTTGTTATCCTCTGCTCATGAAGCAGTAGTCTGACCCTAGTATCTCACCATTGTGTCGAATACACAGATCCCCTTTGTAATCGACATTTTTTTCAGTCTTAGAACGGTGATATCTGAGGATCTCTGGAGGCACAAGGCAATAAGTGGAACACACGGAATGATACGTTTTTCAGTTCCATGTCTGAAATGATGACGGCTGTTGATGAATGAACCTCGCTGGTGCAATGCTTCTCTTAGTATCCAGGACTCCCAGCGTCGAATCTGCAACAAATCTTTTCTTCCTTGGAAGACGAGTAGGTGTTGGGGGGGGGGGGCTAACGAAAGAGGAAGGGTTCTCATTTTTCGTACACAATTGAAATTCGCTGCACATAGAACCCTAGACCTGGGAGGAAGCCACATTTGTCACACTCTTCGGTTGTGTTTGTTCTAAACGACTAAAAATCCCCGTTTTCATTACGTAATCCTGTTTGTATGTCGTATACTCTTAAGTCTGACCCATAGCAATGCGTCCCTGTGTTTTTGGAAGGTATACAGTTCGAACTAAACGGTATCTTCTAGGGCTGCATGTTACCGTGTATCTGTTTGTTAAGTCACAGAAATTAAAACCATCAAAAGACACTTAGTTTAGAGAAAGACCCCTAATATTCTGTAGTCTTATACACGTTCCGGCCGTTCTGTGCCATCATAAGGAGGGCCCTATACAGGCCTAAGGCCCAAAGGGAAAGGAGAGGTCTAGCTCTACTCTTTCGTTAGCCTCGGCGCCAGAAGGGAGTGGAGTGGCTAGCCCCACGCTCCGGTCGCTTTACCCCCTGGAAAGGCCCGGTAGCCATTGTACAGGAGGCTGGGTGGCCCCCAGGGCCGGTCTGGACGGGTGCGGAAAATATTTCCCCCACCGGGATTCGATCCCCGGACTGTCCAGCCCGTAGCGAGTCGCTATACCGACTGAACTATCCCGGCCGCGCTGGGCTATTATAACAGAGCTTAAAATAATTACAAAGAGAAGTGTATAAGGATACTACACCGCGTATACGCGTCTATGCAGCGTCGTTTCTCCCTAAGTAAAGTGTATTTTGTTAGTTTAAATTCCCCTATCCCACGGTATTTGAGGGCTGATGTAAAGCAACTTGCAGGAGACAGTGGGTCGGATACGGCACGAGTGTATAGTACATATGAAGGTAACAATTGTGTAATTATAAAGTTGTGGAAGGACGTCGTCAGGGAGTAATCTGAGGTCCTATCCTGCATGTGCTGCGTTGCTGCACTCTTATTTTTTTTACATTTCGTCTGTTTTTAGGCGCCTTCGCAAAATTTCGAAAAGCGACTACTAGCGTCGCCATGTCTGTCTGTCCGTCCGCCCCCATGGAACAACTAGGCTCCCACTGATCTTCGTGAAATTTGATATTTGAATACTTTCAGAAAATCTGTCGAGAAAATTTAAGCTTAATTGAAATCTGACAATAATAACGGGCACTTGACATTAAGACCAAAGTACGTGATATCTCGCGTGGGTCGTATTAGGATGAGAAATGTTTCAGACGAAGTTGTAAAAAAATCGAAACGCACATTTTATGTTCAATAACTTTTTTTCCGAATATCGTGCTGTTTATGGGATAATGCGGAAAAATATGGTAGAGCCAGACAGGCCACAGATGACGATATAATACGGCGCATGCGCTTTGCGTGCTAGATAACGAACGCTACAGGCACACACTCAGAATATGTAGTAAAAATCTATCCCATTCCAGGCCTGGACAGACCCGGAATGGGCCAGGCCTGGAGGTTGAGGCTCCCAAATTTCAAGACAGTACGCACGTGAAGGTGGTAAGGTTGTCAGCCCCACGCACCGGCCGACTTTATCCCCCAGGAAATATTCCTGGTATTCATTTTTGTTACATCTGAGTCGACTCCAGCGCCATAGTGCGGCCGGAATGATTACGTCAAGAATATGTAGTACTTACTGCTTTTCCATTGCAACAGTGGTTACGCGAACTCGCCACATTGTTACGTTATACGTATATTGCCTGTCTTTTTGTTATTTACTACTGGTGTCGTAGGCCTTTTTTTCATGCCCTCAGCGCGTATTGTCGGACAAGCAGATGTATGTTTTCGCATTTGATAGTAACATACCAGCGTATGCGTAAGGCCCCGTCTTGCGTACTTGAACAGTTTGGGGTGCCTGTTTACTCCAGTTCGTACACAACATGTGTTGGAGACAGCGATCTGTGTGCATGTGTGTCCGTCCATCTGTTGATTTATTTAGTACAAAGAGCAGTAAGTCTGTCATGGGAAACAAGTGACAGATTTCCGCATAGAAAGTGCCTTGAGCGGTTCAAAATGGATTTGTCGAGCACAGTCCTCATAAGAATCTGATAGTCGCCTAGCTGGTCAAAACCTGGCTTTATTTCTCTTCAATCTATCTTTTTTTTTTTACAAGAAAAGCCACTTGTTTCTAATCAGAACCCTAAATACGAGAGGTAAAGCAGTCCATATACAGTCCAGGAGATGCCCTTAGGTTTCCAGGAGGTTGAGACTCCCAGATTTCCAGACAATAGGCCCTACACACCGGGCCTCTTCACCCCCCAGGAAATATTCCTTGTATTCATTTCTTTTAGAGGCTGAGCCGGGCCCTAGTGCGGTCGGAAGGATTAACACTTTAAAGACGAAACGCATTCTGTCTAATATAAAGACTCAGGGCGTACCGCGCTGTAAACACTCTCCACCTCCGTTCAAAAAACCAGTCATTTGATGACGTGTAAGGTAAAAGTTGCAGATTGTTCTGAGATCCGTAGAAAACACATAAACGCAATGTGAGCACCATGGAGAATTGACTAAAGTTAAGCCTGGTAGTGCGTAAAGTTACCGCTAGGCTTTAAAAGGTTAAGCCAGTAAAGCATTCTAATGACTTCATCGGGAATCGAATCCGCGACCTTCCGGCTTGTAGCACAGTACCTCAACCTAGTGGGCCACCGCGTGGCCCCCCGCCCCCCCCCCCCCGTAAATATGATAATTTTTCGAAATCCACACACTTGAGTGTAAGAGTTACTTGTACGTGGTACCGCCACGTGTCCTGTTTCACGTGTTGGTATAAGTGGAACCTTGATCCCCAGTGTTCGTGCTTGCAGACGTTTAAGTCTGTCGATAAAGGCCAGTGAATCTGTGAATAATAAATTGCATCGTAATCGTTCAAACCATTGCGTGTTTGCGGATGGATATGGCTGAGCGTTTTGTACAAGAATACACAAACGAAGGCTTTAACATTAACCTTTTAAAGCCTAGCGGTAACTTTACATACGACCATGTTTAACATTAAAAAATTCTACGTGGTGCCACATTGCGTTTATGTGTTTTGTACGGATCTCAGAACAAACAGCAACTTTTGCCTTATAAAATATTAAGAGATTGGTTTTTATAACGGAAGTGGAGAGTGTTTACAGCGCGGTACGCACTGAGTCCTTACATAAAACAGATACGCTTCGTCTTTAAAGGGTTAATATTTTAGCCACTGCTGTAATGACAGCGTATATTCCGGTAAATTTTTACCAACGTTCCCGGAGAATTAGTGCCTCGGTCATCGGGGTGGGAGAGGTGAAATAATTTCAGAGTTAAAGTTCTTAAACGTGCTAAATGTGACAACGCAGGTTGCAAAGCGACCCGTCTCCCTGTGCGGTCTGCACCCTATTTCCTATTTGTATTCAACCTAAAATATATTTAAAAGTTTTTCTTTTCTCCCCTCAGTTGTGTGCGCGACGTGGCCGTCAACCACAAAGCGTGCAATAGTGACGTAACATACCACTGGGGAAACTGTCGCAGTTAACTTGAGCTGAAATGATTAACAAATGATAAGTTTGTTTGGTCTGTGTTGGCAGTCGGACCGCTATTTGTTCTAGTCCAGACGTGCGTGTGCCTGCCTTCGGAGCGCCTGTTAACGTCGTTTTCTTCGTCCGTCTGTCTGTGCGTATGTAAAAACTCGATCACTGAACGGATTTTTTAAATTAAAGTGTTGCGGGAACTGATATTGCTTTATTGTATCGTAGTCCTGATTATTAAGCCGATCCCAGTGGCCGCGCCGTCTAAGGCGTAGGTCTGCGGCCAAGCACTTGCTGGGATCGTGGGTTCGAATCCCACCGGGGGCATGGATGTTTGTCTGTTGTGAGTGTTTGTGTTGCCAGGTAGAGGTCTCTGCGACGGGCCGATCCCTCGTCCAGAGGAGTCCTACCGACTGTAGTGTGTGTGTCTGAGTGTGATCAAGTGAAAATAAACAACCTCGACACCTGCTGTGAACAAGCAGGTAGAAGAGGGAAGGACTGCGAAACGAAACGAATGTCGAAGTAAACATGTGTGTTAAATGTGTAAGGTGTAATTTTACAATCTTGTTTTAATTCATTGGACGAGACTTGACAGACCGATATTTTTCTTTCGATATGGACCTCTGTTGTGCCCCTACTTTACAGTTGCTTTATATAGGATGTCTCCTCATTAAGTCACCGTAATTTATAATTTAACTTTTTACATGTGACGCACGATGTATCAAAAGCGCTGATCGGTATTTATTGGGTGTTTCAGAAGATCAGTAAAAGTAAATCTCAAAAGTTAATGTAAATATTCGCGGCATTTTATCAGTGAGTTTATTAGTTAGTGTGGAAATATATTAACAAAGTAATGTACCTTGAAATATAACGATCATGGAATAACTTGAGTTTTCTACATTGATATATGTACACGTAAATTGAAATAATGTAAACGTTCTTAAGACAGGTCTGTACGGATAATTTATGTGTGGAGCAGGATTACATCCACATAACCCTGGTCATTTTTCGTGACATGCTTCAGGGCAAGTCTCACAAATCTAATGGACCTCCTACCTCAGTCACATGACTGCATCTGCTACGTAGGCAGACCAATAATGGCACTTCCACCGCCCCGATTACAGAAACACACTGATCCGCGCGCACACGACTTCGCGCACTCTCTCGACTTGCGGTATCAACCGAGGGTCGCTAACGCTACCTGCGCCTGAAGCTGGAGACTTTGTGGAATATATCCTCCTATGCCTGTGCACACAGTTCTTGGCGATGTTTAGTGCCCACTGTGTGAGGTGGCGGGGAATGCTTACTGCCCTTTAGTAGAAAATTTTTTTGTCCCTTGTTCTATCTGGATGTGCACGGACTACCGTGTATAAGATGTTTTTACCTTTTGTTTTGTGTGGTTTGGAAACTTGATCTCTCCCGTAAATGAAAGAACGTCGATTGAGGGTACTTATGACGAAGCTAACAGGAAGCAATAGGAGGCTGAAAAAATTACATAATGAGAATCTTCATAAATTTTACTCCATTAAATATTTATCACGATATTTGAATCGAGGAATTTGACTTGGGCGAGGAACTTCTGTTTGACTGAGTACTGGAGGCGGATGGCAGGTTTCCCCACTTTCTCTGCCTGTATCCGAACTGGTAACAAATTACAGTTTCTCACTCTTCGTTGTCATCCGCCTTCAGCACTCAGTAAGGAAAGCCGATAAATTCATACAACACTGTAGTCGAAAAGAGGGAGGAAACACTCTGAAGACCTAGGTATAATTTTGAGGATAATATCAAAAATTGGACCTTAAAGAACGGAATGAAAGATTTTTGATTAGGTTAATGGGATCAGGGTCAGCAATGACCTTAAGAGTTGTAACGCTTGCCGTTCCTTGACTATTTATGCCAATATCAGCTTCTCAAGATGAAATTCTCGCCATTAAGGTAGTATTTATGATGTGAGTTCTCCCGGTTGTTCAATCAAATCAAAATTAATGATACTTGTAAATGTTATGAAGACTACGTAGAAGCCTATAGCATATTTGCTTAGTGAGCGCCGGTAATTACATGCAAGAGATGAACTGACTGCTCGCATAAATATTCAGTGTTATGTCTCTCTAGTGGGACTTCGCGTGTCAGAAATTCACAGACGCCGTGAATAAGAAAGCTGCGAGACTTAGTACAATGGCTCCATAGAAGTTACAGAACTTGAGGTGATCTGTCAGTATTACACTCTTCTGAGCGCATTTCTTAAAAGACTGGAGACCTGGCAGACCTTCCAACCCAGCGTCAGGAATGAATTTTAAAATATAAGCCTACGTACTTAAAATATTTAGCAGCACTGAAAATACAAAATGCATTTTTATAACTGTCGGAGAAGAATTGTGTCTTGCAGTTCTTTCGTGCTGCGGGCAGTTAACCTTTTAAAGTCTAGCGGTAACTTTACGTACCACCAGGTTTAACATTAAAAAATTCTACGTGGTGCCCACATTGCGTTTATGTGTTTTGTACGGATCTCAGAACAAACAGCAACTTTTGCCTTATAAAACATTAAGAGATTGGTTTTTATAACCGAAGTGGAGAGTGTTTACAGCGCGGTACGCACAGAGTCCTTATATAAAACAGACACGCTTCGTTTTTAAAGTGTTAATGATGTAGTATGTTCCAGACGTTAGAGTACTGTACTTGTGTCATTTCTGCACTGAGCTACCGGGGAAGTCTGACGAGAACCACATGTTTCGTTTCTTTGAACCCGTCTGTCAATCTTAGGAGCAACTCGACTCGGAAATATAACAAGTCCTGAGCAAAGTAGACACACGCGTATTTATTAAGGTTATCGCACTTCACAGGACTCGGTTCGAGCCCTGGAGTTTGGAACCTGGTTAACTCTGGTAATAGGCCTGTACATTTTGTCTTCTGTTGCAAATTTTCTGCGTTAGGGAGGGGAAATATTTTTACTTCCCATTGGAATCCTACCTTGGAAACCACTAGATTATGTTATGGAAGAATTAATCGACACTAAAAGCGGAAGATTCAAGTCTTGTGGGATGTATTGGGCGTGATTTTCTAGGACTTCTTGACCCTGAAGTTGAAGGCCCCTCTGTCCTTCGAAACGTCCATAGAAATGTATAAAAATCAGGGCTGTGGAGTCGGTACACAAAAGCTCCGACTCCGAATCCTCGGTTTTTAAAACTTCCGACTCCTTCATAAAAGCTCAGTATGTATGAATAACGGTAAACCAATAAGACATTTCATCACCACCACGTGAATCATCAGGCTACTTTTTGACTTATAACCTGTATTTAAGTATAAGTCTAATGGTTACTGTAGCTATCAGGGCTCTGGAGTTGGAGTATCTAGTTAAGATTTTAGCCTGAGGTCGGAGTCGGAGTCGGTACATTTTTACCGACTCCGACTCCACCTAAAAATTCCCTCCAACTCCGACTCCGACTCCACCTAAAATTCCTTCCGACTCCGACTCCACCTAAAATTCCTTCCGACTCCGACTCCACCTAAAATTCCTTCCGACTCCACAGCCCTGGTAAGAATCCGTGGCATTGTTAGGAACTAACTTACGGATAATCGCTAATATCTTGCTTACTTTCTTGAAATGTCGTTCACATTCGGTAACAGGGCCTTTATCTTCAAGGTTGCACAGGTCTGTGGCCTCGAGGCCTTTAAAGATGGCGGCCGTATGTTCCTTCGAGACACCGGGAACCGAGTACCCAGTGATGAGGCTTCATATCCCAGAAGAACGAAGTTCTTGTACGCACATTTTTACGGATTCGCGTACATAAACCCAGCGTCTGCGTCATATTTGAAAACGACGTAGGTCGAGTGTTGTGTGTAATAAATACAGCTTAACGAATTCATGCGTTGGATTTGAGAAATTGAGTCATTGGCTTTTTTTTTTTTCTCCTGCAAAGTGTGGTTCAGTGGCCCGTGCCCTTTCCAGAGTGAACGAGTCAAGTTTAGAAAAAATAGGTACGTGTCTTTTGATATTGCAATAGTGTCATTTAAATTTTACGTGGCGTTTTTGCCCTTTTCTGTGTGTGTTGAAAACTAACAATATGGCGACCACTAATCTCCTAGGTTGCTTTTGTAAAGGTACGAGAATGGAAAGTCGATATTATCGAAAAGTGTGTGTAATTTAGAAAGTTGGTGTTTTCCTCTTAGATATGAAGCATGCAAAATTAGGGGTGGATAAACATTTGCCGGCCGGATGCCAAAATTTAGAGGAATTTGGCCTTTTCAACTTCTCTTTCCCCTCATCTTGATTCTTGTGATGGTGTGTGTGTGTGTGTGTGTGTGTGTGTGTGTGTGTGTGTGTGTGTGTTTTGTGTATCAGGGGACGATAAACTCGCAGCTGCCTGCCAAATATTGCGTATGATATCGAGTTATTAGACCTCGTTATAGCAGGATTACATTCACCAAGTCCTTGTTATTTTGCGTGACAACCTTTAGCACAAGTCTCGCAAACCTTACGGTCCTCCTGCGTCAGTTACATGACGGTAGCTGCTACGTTAGCATACGAATACTTGCATCTGCACCGCTCGGACTGTAGAAACACACTGATCTAGGCGCACCCAACTTCGCGCGCTCTGCCAGCTTTTGTGATATCAGCCTAGACTCGCTAACGCTACCTGCGCCTGCAGCTGGAGACTGTGTGGAATTAATCCTGCTATATGTCTGTCCTCGATAGCAAAGACCCTGATGGCACACTTCTAGATATATTCGCTGGCCTGATTTAAATTAAAATTGTTCCAAACGTTTTGTTTACAGATCTGTTGACATGTGCGTAGTATGTTGAAAGATGACTGTAAAAACGTCCGCCACACCGTGGTGTATCTGTATAATACTGCCAGTAGCAACACGTGTATTAACGTGAGATGGTGCTGCAAAAGGCTGGCAAGGCTACCGTCTAAGTAATGACGTAGCTGAGTTGTTGCTTAGTAATTCACCCAAACGCTGATACCAAATGCTGTATTGTGAAGTAAAAAGGTAAAGCAATGCCATTACAGGCCTGGACAGGCCTTTAGGGTTACAGGAAGTTGAGGCTGCCAGATTTCTAGACAATCGGCACATGAAGGTGGTAAGGTTGTCAGCCATACGCACCGGCCGCCTTTACCCCCCCCCCCCCCCCAGGAAATATTCCTGGTACTCATTTCTGTTAGAGGCTGGGTCGACCCCCGGGGCCATAGTGCGACCGACAGGATTATGCCAATAAAAAAAACCAACTGACACCATCGGGAATCGAACCCGCGACCTGCCGGTTTGTAGCGCAGTGCCTCAACCAACTGCGCCACCGCGGCCCCGTATTGTGAAGTGCTTCACCCAATTTCTCCCCACAGTTGCGAAATCGGATAATGTTGCTGCCATCAGCCTGCGTCTAGCCCATGTCACTTCTTAGGACGACTCTGCTACAAGAACGGATGAGTATTAGACTTACTACAGTAACTAACTTTTCTCAGGTCACGTGCTTAAATTACTCTGTCTCCCCATGGGATTAACCCATTGGCGTCGAGCTTAAATTCCATATTCAACCTGCAAAACCCCCAAGTTTAAGCCAGAGGATTAAATTTTTTCATGGAAACACATTAAAAAAAAGCAAAAGGGAAAACCCCAAACAGGGCTGTACAAGAACGGCGGTAATTTGCTGACGTATGCGATGCGTCATTCGGAAATTGAACCCAGCACCCTGCGACACAGCGTTTGCGTCTCTCGGCGTCAAAGTATTATGCTGGCCTGGTGCTTGGGATCCTACTGTGGGGGTAATTTAGGGTCGTGAGGCTAATAACAAGTCGTTTCAGGTATTGCATGTAAGGTACACGGATTCTGCATGCGGTTTACACGTATCTGGGTACAGTGTGATTTTGTTACCTCACTGTGTTTCATGATCACATACAGTACTCTGTGTTATGACAGGCCCGTAGCCTCTTCCAAAGCGAGTTCTCCGCAGAGTGCGATCTAGTGCTTCCTCTTTCAATTTACAGTACCTTCTCGTTTCCTCAAGGTCATCCAGTAGCTGCTTACATCGTCTTCCTTCTTTCTCGTATTCTTGTCCCTTCTGTTTTTATTTCAATAACACATTTTGGAAAGCCCTTCCTACGCAGGATGTGACCTATCCAGTTAGCCTTCCTTCTTTTTATTGTGTGTAGGCTATTCCTGTCCTACTTCGCTGCTATGTAATACTTCTGCATTTCTCACACGATCGGTCCAACTGATTTTCTCCATCCTTCTCCAGCATCATATTCCCAAACTTTCAGGACATTTCTGATCTGCTTTCCAAAGTGTCCAGTTTTCGCACTGTCTTTGTGCAATCCTGAACGTTTCGCACAACCCAACTTCATCTGAATTTGTCTGCTGAAATTTGGGTACACGTTATGTTTGGGGACGTTTACTTAGGGATGTTACTAGACGCTAGCGCTGAAATATCGATATTTGTTTGAATTAATTCCCGAATTTTGTACAAATACTATCTAAATTCGTCTCCAATTTGTCTTTCCGACTGTGGATTTATTATGTTAGTGGAAAATAGGGTCGACTTCGTAATCTTTTCTTTTGGAACCACTATTTTTTGTCACTGGTCGGACAGGATCATAATCCCCGAAAGTCTACCCTGACACTGAAAATTCCTGTGAGTTGCGGGCCATTGCCCGACAACACTGTGTGTTTATGTTCACTTCCGGCACGCATAGAGACTTCTTTCATCTCTTAGAAGGGCAGCATTGTGCCGTGAGAGAGGTGTGCCTGCGCTGGATCCAAATAAACACGTAAAGCTTGCTATGGAAACACAATCTGACATCATTACAGGTGCACCTGTTTCTCTACGGACTGCACATTCAAAGGCTGCGAGTATGAACAAGAGACAGCACAGACAGCGCGAACTGTGGGCTCTTCTTATCACTAAACAATATTTATACGCGTGTCAGAGCTGAATCTGGACACAAGCGAAGTATTATTAAATGTGATGTGCGTTTTGCGCGAGCAGGTTTTTCGTTTTTATAACGCTGTTTAAATTGTGCTAGAAAGACGTATTAAAACAAACTCTTAGGAAATTACTGTAGTACGATCGATCAGAAAAGGAGATTACAAAGCATATGTTTTGGGTTCTTTATTTTCAGCCCTATTAACCCTTTAAAGACGAATCGTATTTGTTTTATATAAGGACTCAGTGCGTACCGCGCTGTAAACACTCTCAACTTCGGTTATAAAAAAACCAGTCTCTTAATGTTTTATAAGGCAAAAGTTGCTGTTTGTTCTGAGATCCGTACAAAACACATAAACGCAATGTGGGCACCACGTAGAATTTTTTAATGTTAAACCTGGTCGTATGTAAAGTTACCGCTAGGCTTTAAAAGGTTAAGAACAGTTCACGTGTCATTATACTGCTCTTGCATTGCCTTTGCACGTAGTCTGCACAACAACTGAGATGTACTTATCGTGGGACGAGTTTCTGTATTGTCTGTTGATATCAGTCCGTGTATTACGGTTCCTGTATTCCCTGTCAATGTCAGTGCCATGTTTTCTGTTACCGGCCGTCTGTCGTAACTGGTAATTTATACTTGCGGCTTCCAAGATCTTGCTTCAGCCCTGGAAACGGATGAGAATCGCTCGGCGCCAGGTCAGGGCTGTATGCGGGATGTTCGAAGGTTCTTTAGTAGTCACGAATTGTGTGCCATGCCACCTTATTCTCTGGCCGGATCTCTTACTTACAGGGAGCTACCCAAACAATACTCTCTGTAACCAGTTGGCTATACGTCAGCAAGTTCCATGTCATAAAAGAACCCAAAACTGCCAGGAATTAAAATTTTGTCTTACAAGGAAAGAATCTTCCAGCTAAGGCTTCAGGTGGTGCATTTGTGAACGGGAATACAAAGAGTTGGTTCTGGTTTCCAAATTAAAATGCCACACCTTACTGACGGACACATTACGCAAGCTGAATGTTTGTGTGGTGTTTCGGATACGAAGATTTTTTGACATTCGACGCATGGTCTTTGTAACAGCTCCCTGTCATTGTACAAAACAGATGTACAGAATTTGCGAGGGCTGACAAGGTAGCCTGGACATTTTTGGGGGGGCTGCCAAGTGCTATCTAAACACGCAGTGATTAAACTATATCTTCATGTTGCGTTTCCTTGTATGGGGACGAAACGTCTTTTCTCGCATGAAGGAAAGAACATAAGACTAAGTCAGGGGTGCACAAATTTTCCAAAAAATGTAGGAACCACCTCGAAAGTCGAGGCGCCAGGGTGGTGACACCGTGAAGGTCCCAGACTGGGGCATTTAAAATATCAGGCGTCACCGTACAAAACGTAGTCGCCACGGCGATCAGGCGCCTGGGATTTGTGCACCCCTGGACTAAGAGTGTTCTAGAACCGAATGCTAAGGAGAATATTGGGACCTAAAAGGGGTGGAAGTAACGGGAGGCTGTAGAAATTCCATAATGTTACTCCTCACCAAATATTACTCGGGTGATCAAATCAAAGAGGGTCAAATGGGCCAGGCATGTGGCACGCGTGGGGTAGAAGAGAAATTATTAAAACGTTTTGGTAGGAAAACTTGAAGGAAAGAGATAAGTTGCGTGGTCTGAGGTGCGGATAAGAGGATAATATTAAAATGGACCTTAAAAGAATTGGATGGAAGGGTGTGGACTGGAAACTTCTCGCTCAGGATAGCCAGTGGCGGGATTTTGTGAACACATTAATGAACCTTGGGTTCTGTGATGTGCAGGGAATTTATTTATTAGCTGAGCGGCTATAGCGTCTGAGCAAGGACTGTTAGGTTATAACGTGCCAGCTTAGAGGTGGAGTGTAAGGAAAGAAGGCACAGTGTCTGTCTGTAACGCATAGCGTGTTGCATTACTGGTATGGAACGTCGCAACTTTTCGTCATTGTTTCAAGATACGAAGTTGTGTTAGTGTATTATGCAAGGTGCTGCAGGGTAAGATGAGCTGGAACGTGGCTTTAACATGTTTTTGATTTACTCATGCAGTGTCAGACAGTAGCATCTCGTGGTGTGTGATGTCGTGATAGGAAGGGAGAAAGAACTGTAGAAAGGAAAAGGGTAGTAAGAAAGGGAGGAGAACAAAAAGTTTTACATGTATGAGAGAGAGAGAATTTTTTATGAAGTGTTATGAACATTACTGAATAGCCCAAACTGCCTTCCATTCAATTCATTGTGCTAGGTCACATTAGTAAATGAGGTGGACGATGTAACACATTTTCATCTCTATCAGGACCTAAGAAAAACGCGTACTCAACACAACGCGTCTGTTTTTTTTTGTGTCCATTCGTCTCTTGTGACCTTGCTGTGTGCATGTGTCCCATTTTATCACCACATCATTTGGGTCCATTGCACTCAGCTATTCTCGATCTCTGGCCCATTTACTGGGAGAATAGCTGAGTCTGTCGGGCCCAGCTGGGCAGGTTCCTCCCTGCTTTATCAGAAGACGGAAACAAATCTATTTTCCGAAGCGGTGTGTTGCCTTTTATTGGTTTCGGAATACATAATATAGTAGAAAACGTAGTATACATGGCATTAAATTGTATACAGTCAACCCTCGGTTACCCTGTCTAACGCAGGGAGGGGGGGGGGGCGCGGGGACGTGTGGTCGGGAATGCCAGTAAGTCGGTTGTTCAGGGTCCACTTCCAAGCATATAGCGTAGCCTAGAGATGCGAAATTAGAAAGCCGAATAACCGAACCTAGCCGATGTTTTACCACAAAACTACACACATACGTACAATTTTGATACAGGATCAGAAAATAAGTCATAAAACATACAGTCGAACCCGGTTATAACGACATCGGTTTAAGCGACACCTCGTCTATAGCGTCAGATATTCTGTGGTAACAATTAATTCCTCGCTGTTAACCATAACATTATACACCTAGGTTATAACAACACGAAATATTCAGTCCCTCTCGTAACGTTATAGCCGAGTTCAGCTGTATTTTAAGGTCTAAGTATGGGTCCGGAGCTTTTCGTCACTTAACGAAATTTTATATTTGTTACGTAGGTCTCACCAAACTTAGGCTAGCCTAACTGTCATGGTTAGAAAATGTACTTCTGTTGGTTGCATTATTTGCTGCAACAGTAGTATAATGTAGTAGTTACACGAATGCTAAATTAAATTTTTTTTACGCAAAAGTAATTCGGAATCGCTCTCCGGTAATTGCTCTTGTGGTTCGGAAGGGCGGGTCTGTTATTAGGGGGGGGGGGGCTGTTAATCGAAATCGGATGATGCTGGGTTCACTGCGTTATCATCAACAGAATATGAGCTGGCTTCTTCTTGCGTTTATTGTGTTTTTCTTATCAAAATAAAATATCGGCCTGTATCTATTTAAATGGGAATTGATTTTGGTTGATACTGTAACCTGTCGCCCAGCGCGGTTTTGCCCAACACGCTTTTGACTGTAAGTGGTTAAAAATTATTAAACATTGGGGAGGAGGGGCATTTTCCGAACGCTGAAAAACTTAAAACTCACGCGGATAAAGGCGGGCGGTTGCTGGCAACATCAGCTACACAAGCACTGTGTAAATGTTTACTGTACAGAAGTATTTGTATTTGAAGGGAGGGCGGGGTTCATTAGCGACCGCGTTCACGTAACCATCTTTTTCCAGTAAGGATCTCGCCCAACGCGGTTTGCCTAAACATCGTGATTACTTCGCATTTCCCTCACGTTGGTGGTGAGGTTACTGTATAAATATGTGTTATTGAAACCACATTGGAAGTTAATGCGATTCAAAGCGTATACAAAGTGGTGCAAAAGTCACTTGACGCTGGAGGCAGCATGTTAAACGTCGACTGCTAAAAGTGACTTTTGCGACATGCTGTATAATATTCGGCAAAGATCTGAATATTAGCCCTTTAAAGACGAAACGCATTGTCTAATATAAAGACTCAGCGCGTACCGCGCGGTAAACGTTCTCCACCTCAGTTTAAAAAACCAATCATTTGAGATCGTGTCGGATAAGAGTTGCAGATTGTTGCCAGATAAGTGAAAAACACATAAACGCAATGTGGGCACCACGTAGAATTTTTTAATGTTAAACCTGGTCGTATGTAAAGTTACCGCTAGGCTTTAAAAGGTTAAGCATGAATCGTTGTAGCATGTACTAACGAGATGGTAAATATAGAGGATCTTAAAGCAAAGGCACTCTATGCACTTACGGTGTTATCTTGCACAGTGTTTATGTCAGTGAGGTAAAACATTTATTGGCCGATCCACGCGTTCTAAGGCGTGGTTCTGCGGCCTTTCGCTTGCTGGGATTGCAGGTTCGAATCCCGCCGGGATCATGGATGCCTGTCTCATGTAAGTGTTGTGTGTTGTCAGGTACAGGTCTCTGCGACGGACTGATCACTCGTCCAGAGGAGTTCTACCGAGTGTGTGTGTGTGTCTAAGTGAGTGTGATCGTGAAGCCTCGATAATGAGGAGGCCCTGGCCCGCTAGGGGCTGTTGCACCATGGGAAAATATATATACCCTTTAAAGACGAAGCGTATCTGTTTTATATAAGGAGTCAGTGCGTACCGCGCTGTAAACACTCTCCACTTCGGTTATAAAAACCAATGTCTTAATGTTTTATAAGGCAAAAGTTGCTGTTTGTTCTGAGATCCGTACAAAACACGTAAACGCAATGTAGGCACCACGTAGAATTTCTTAATCTTAAACCTGGTGGTATGTAAAGTTACCGCTAGGCTTTAAAAGGTTAATTGCACGGGAATGAGGGGTGTACAGTCGCAAACAACGCATTCTAGCAGTACATGTACACCAGTCACGCGTGCACGTTTCTGTGTCGTTCTCCTGTTATAAATTCTTATACACAGTACGTTGAATTAAGTTACATTCGGCCCATTTAGTCTGATGAAGTCTAAGAATTCCATATCTCTACACAGAAGTCATTTCGTTTGTCTCAAAGGCGCATTTATTGCGTCGGACAACATAAAAGTCCGCCCTGCTCCGTAATTTAGTGTAACATTTGTGTCTTCTAAAGCTTTTTACCGAGTAATCATGAAGTACAATGAAAGTTAGCCCTTGAGTCTGCGGTGTACACGCTGAATCTGTGTGAATAGTCATGCAAAAGTGGCTTGTATAGGCCTGCCTTTTGGGCTACACTAAGATTAACACAGCTTTGAACGCGATACTTCAGTCTTACACGCAGGAAGCAAGATCGTTTCATAGACTTTGTCCGACCTTCAGTTTTTGACGTGTTATCATTTACATTTTACTATCTGAAAATTTTCCACGTTTTAGCATGCATTATTTGTCCAATGTATAGTGTTTAAGGTAAAAAGCAGTCCCATTACAGGCCTGGACAGGCCCTTAAGGGCTCCAGGAGGTTGAGCCTCCCAGGATTTCTAGACAGTCGGCACATGAATGTGGTAAGGTTGTCAGCCTTACGCACCGGCTGCCTTTACCCGTCCCTCCAGGAGATATCCCTGGTACTCATTTCTATTAGAGGCTGAATCGACACCAGGGCCATAGTGCGGCCGGAAGGAATGGAACCCGCGACTTTCCGGCTTGTAGCGCAGTGCCTCAACCAACTGCGCCACCGCGTACCCCTGTGTATAATGTGTCCTCACGTATTTTCACTCCCTGCCATAATTTACAGGGTACTGTAAAAAAAACTTGTAAAAACAACTTCTTAAACATGTACGCTGACGTTTTAAAAACGTATACGTAACCGATGAAATGTGATAAATAAGGGGATGAGGTCAATTCTGATTTATATCAATTTCGAATTATGTAAAAGTTTCAGGAATGAAACCTTTACGCTGTGTGGAAAGTTCCAGTTCTTAGGTTTCTGAACCTCATCGATCGTCGCGCAGTAAAAGAAACCGCTCGTGCACACGCAACTTTTCGGGAAGTGAATCTACTTACGTCCAGTGACTGAGAGTAGGCCTGACTGTTCAAGTCGGACCCAGCTAAGTTATGTGTTTTCTCACCATTTCACATGAGGACTGAAACGGATCAAATTCCCCGAAACATGGTATTCTTTTTGGAATACGAACCCATGGATAAAGTCCAGAATCCAATCCAATCAATCAATCAATTAATTATTCAATCATTGCTGAGTGTGATGTACCGTTGAGAGAAGTAGTTAGAGTTGAATTGTGTGTTGCCTTACCTGGTATTAAAATTGCTGTACTTAACTGTAATTTGCAGTGGCAATTTTACTTGTAATTACAACTTTCGAAATGGTTTGATTAATAAGTAGAATCCGGTCTTGCACATTATCGGTGTAAGCTGCTTTTTTTTCTTTACAAAACTACCATTATTGTTTATAGGTCTACTTATTTTCTACAGAATAATCAACTGAAATCACTTTCCAAATTTTTTTTTACAGAATTCCCCTTTCTTCTATTGTTTCTTATATGTAAGACTAACCATGCTACCATGAAGTTAATTCGTCTGTACCGATCCTGTCGATATTTTTCTTCCTTCTCGGTAATGAAGACACTTGTCTTCATATACAAGTACGTACGAGGTCGCTATGAATTTACGTGGTATCTCTCTGTTGTCAAGGCTCCCTGTCTTGTCTTAAAGCAAGTGAATGGAGCTAGGCATGGTATAGCGATTTTTTAGGTGTTTTATTTAACAACACTGTCAGTTGGTAAGACTGTGTAGCGAGGATGATAGACGAATGAAATACAAGTGTGGGACATTGATTGAATCGTACTGGTAGGAGAAAACAGAAATCCTGGAAGGAAAACCCTGTCTCCTACATGTGTTGCCTTGTAGCAGGGATGGCCAGCTGTAAGGACAGGTAGGAGCCGTCCTTTAGGAGGTAACTTAGGTAAGAGCCATGTCTTTTTTTTTTTTTGTGGAGAAGGGCCCCGCAGCAGACGCTACGGTCGCACCCTGTGATGAAGATGACGACGCTTATGACGATGATTATTTTTTGTCCTTTTCCTAGTAATGGAGCACCGGTGGGAAAACCGAAGTACTGGGGGAAAAACCTGTCCCATTGCCACTTTTGTCCACCACAAATCCCAGATGGACTGGCCCGGGATCGAACCCGGACCTCCGCGGTGGGAAGCCGGCGGCTAACCGCCTGAGCCATGGCACGGCCTAAGAGCCATGTCTTGAATCATAAGTCGTCCGTACGGTAGCAACACTGATCACTGCCGAGACAACGCATCGTGCGCGTTCTGTTACTTTTACAGGCATACTGCGCGAGCAGCATGCGTGTCGTGTGCGAGTCGCGTTGTTAGTTACCCGGGTTGTCTTATATATAGGTTGACGTCGATGGAAGAAGAAGTTTCGTACAAAATTTGTAGATATTTCCATATCTGTCAATAGTATATTTTGTGTCGTTTATTAGTTATAATTATGAATTCGCAAGGAAAATATATAGTTTCTTCTTCTGTGAAATTGCTCTTTGCTGTCACACAGACATGTTAACGGATCCCTTTGTTCTAAAATATTTTTTATCATAAGGGTTTTCTCAACACAGTCTCGGCTGTGGGTCATCCTGGCGTCTGAAATTCTTTTGTTAAGCCTAATGCATTCTAAATTTCGTAGCGGTTTTTCAGATTAGTTGTAAAAGTTTTTTTTTTTAAGATTTGTACTTAAAATATCGGTATGTTATAAATGTGTAATTAGACATTCTGAGTAATACCTGCAGGAAATGTAGACTGGGCAGCGAACCTATGGCTTATATAATCCATACAGTCCTCTGATTTACGACGCAGTATCTGTAGGACCATACCCCGGATTGAGGATCTATTTTCACTGTTCTAATGCAATAATTTTATCTCCGAACGCCATGCACCGTTCTATTGTTTTCAGCTGCGCATTCGAATATCTGTAGCGGTCTCTGTAATTCCTACACTCCAGTAGCAATGTAACTCCCATGTACAGTTTGTTCCTGGTAAAAATTATAACAGAGCAGATCGGTGTAGCGCCAACGCTTCGGGCTTGTGTTCAGATGGTGCGCAGTTCGAACCCCGACAGCGACACCGACTATCCTGAGGTTTTCCGCGATTGTACTCAGACTCTACAAGCAAATACAGGCACTCCCCCACTTACACAATACTGACGTTGCGGAAGATACGCCGCAAGTCGAATTTTGTGCAAGTCGGAATTGAAAACGTGTTTGTATATGCAAAGGAACTCAGTTGAAGTCCAAAGTCCAAAACAGTGGAACCTGATCGGCCGCAGCGTGACCGGCACACCGCCTATGTTATCGCCCAGCAGTATTCTCCTGTCGCTGTCTTCTCATTGTCCATTTATTTCCGCAAGGAAAAATCCGGCGCCTTTAAAAAATGCTACTTTTTTTTGTTTTTTCAAATTGTGTTAATCTGAAATTACCTATCTCGGGCCATATCTCAACCGGCATATTACCTTGATGAAGCCACAACCACTTGCTTACATATCCTTTTATGTTCACCGTTCACCAGTCGTTAACGCCATGCAATTCTGTAGATCACGAGACTCTGAGAGGTGTGTGCAAGTGTCAAAGGGTCTAGCTGTCCGTGTGCTTAATTCATAACCATGCCTTGAAGGTATGTAGGGGGTTGCAGGCATGTCTGCACTCAATAAGCTCTGTAGTGGATGGAGATAAGTGGTCAGTTTCACGTTCCGGCCGCAGAACCCTGTTGAAAGTAACACGTGGTATTCATTTGATTGTCGGCCGGGTGGGACCTAAAGCAGGGAGTCGAACCACTGTTACTGAGTCATTGAGTCCATGTTCTAGTCACTGCACCAACTGAGCTATCCCGGCTCCAAAATAAACCAAGAGTAAGTAACTAGCGCTGAGTTTCTCGTTGCCGTAGCAATTGTCAGGATTAATCCCATTACCAGTTTATGCCCAAGCGGGTGATCCAATCAAGAAGAACGGGTTGGCCGGGGAATTTGATGCGTATGTAGGGGAGGAGAGATGCGTGTAGTGTTTTTGGTGGGGAAATCTGAAGAAGAGAGAGCGCATGGAATAGTTAGGCGTCGATGGGAGGAAATTATGGGAATGGATTTTTTTAAAAAGTCACTTGGGAGGCCTTGGACTGTAATGATTAAGACCAGCAACAGGGACAGGTGGCGGGCTGTTGTCAGTGCGGTAATGAGCTTTCGGGTCCCATAAAATGCGGGGAATTTCTTGACTAGCTGAGGGGCTGTTAGCTTCTCAATAAGGTTTCTGCTACATGGGGTTGGTTAGTTACCAGTTTATGCATTGAAACGGTTTTGAATGCGTCGGTGTAGCAAAAAGAAGGCTTCGCACGCAAGTTACATAAAATGGAAATTCCGACGCAAGACATTGATTTGCGGCCGTGCCATGGCTCAGGCGGGTAGTCGCCGGCTTCCCACTGCAGAGGCCCGGGTTCGATGCACGGTCACTCCATGTGGGGTTTGTGGCGGGGAAAGTGGCTTTGGGACAGGTTTTTCGCCGAGTGTTTCGGTTTTCCCGTTGTCAGTGTCATTCCACCGGTTCTCCATTACCCGGAAAAACGAAAAAACTAATCGTTTTCATCACAAGGTTGCACAGTAAGCCTCAAGGCTGCGGTGCGTCCGTAGCGTCTGCTGCGGGGCCCTTCACCGTACAAAAAATGGCATTGATTTGAAAGCAGCATCATTCCTTCAACAGTTTCGTTTCTTTTCGTTTCGTTTCGTAGTCCTTCCTTCTTCTACCTGCTCACAGTAGGTGTCGAGGTTGTTTATTTTCACTTGATCACATTCAGACACACACCACAGTCGGTGGGACTCCTCTGGACGAGGGATCGGCCCATCGCAGAGACCTCTACCTGACGACACAAACACTGTACAAGACAAACATCCATGCCCCCGGTGGGATTCGAACCCACGATCCCAGTAAGCGCTCGGCGGCAGACCTACGCCTTAGACCGCGCGGCCACTGGGATCGGCGCCTTCAACAGCACGTAATTATATAAGGTGTTGCACAGATCGCTGTTTTTAATACGTAAGACTCGTCATTGGCAAAACAAGAATGGATTCGCGCTGGTATAGCAGTTTACTGCATTATTACAAAGCGCATCATTTCCGAAAACTACTGCAACTAGTAATGGAACACTACATTCCAGACTGCGTGTTCTTAACTCTTCGAATCATAAAGACCGGCTGGAATTTCGAGATTTCGTTTTCATGTTAACCTGCCAGAAGGTCATGGGTCAACACGCTTGGTTCGCTGTCGAATACGATGGAAATTGAATTGCGAGGGCCCGGAGCATAAAGGGCATAGGTATCACGAGTCTGTCTTACCGTATCACTTAATATGGTAGTGCGGCCCTGGGAATCCGTCTTCTTTTGTCACAGTACATTTCGTATTGGACATGTCTAGTGTCCGACCTGCTTGCTCTGCAAGGCGTATTGTGCAGCCAGGGAGAGAAACTAAAGTCCGCGTTGACATGCCTGCAATTTGAGCGATGTTTTTGCTGCAACAAAATAAGAAATTTATCATTCCGTGCTGGACACGCTGTGTAGTTTATGTGTGTTTTGTATCGGAAGTTGTTTCTTGCAGTGAAGTATGTACTGGCGGATCGTGCACAGTGGGTAGACAGAACGAAAAATGCTACCAGATAAGCACGAAATGATCTCGTAAGAAACAGGAGGATTGTGACTATATTGGAAATTTTTTTCGTCATCACTTCCTTGCGCATTCCAGTCGTAACTTATTGTGCGTTTCCCAAAGTCGTTTCTGGTAGTCCCATTTGTGTAATGTTTTGGTTTCTCTTCTTTCTATCGTGTGCCTAGGCTGAATTTGATTATGTTCTGTAGGACATTCCCACAATGAGTGCCGAACAAATATCTACTTATTTGTCAGCAGTATACGAGTATCTTCTTGCCACACTTCTGTGCCCTTTTCATAACCGTACGGAATCCTTTTTTAATTTTCAGTCAATTTCCTGTTTTGTTCATCCGTTTATTTACAGTCCTGACGTCGATGCAAATGTCTTGCTTATGCAGAAGAGTTTCGATTCAGTATCCGCGTGTTCTTCAGTTATCCTATTGTCTGGCCGTGTGTTGTTCTCCTTAACACGTCTTCTACTCTGCTATTTAATTTCCTAGAAGCTTTTCCCTTCGGATGCGACGTATTTGTCTTTTCAGTCGATTTGCCATCCAGGTATTTGTGCTAAGGCTTTTAGCAGGCTCATGTTTTGTTCATGTCTTTGAACCAGTTGTTTTGTATGGGTTTCCTAATTAGTTGTAGTATTACTTATCTGTTTAGAGCCAAGCGGCGGCTATAAGTACCACCTACCGCAACCTGTTGCCTACCCAGTTTATTTGTTTCATATTATTTACACAGTAATTACGATCTATATCCTAAACAACATCAACTCTGGACCTGAGAAACAGAAGGATGTAAATCCAGTTTTATCAAATTTGAGATACTGTTTCATTTTTCTTAGACCAGTATGTGACTTATTGCTGCTTAATACTTGGCCCAGCTGCACTGGGACAGTATTTTGACTTGCAGCCATCTGCGAATGAAATAGCTTGAAATTGTAAGGAAAATTATGTATTATCTCAAATGTGATAAGACTGGACTTAACACACTTTTGCTTCTCAGGTCCAGGACTGATTGGTGTTTGTACCGGAAGCGGTGTTTGTTCTTTGTGTGGTACGAACCGACTTTCTTTATGTTTCATAAGAATTCTTAGTCTTGTTAATAAGATGTGCCTGTTTGTATAAAGGACAGTTTGTTCGTACGGAAATACGAGAAGGCTGGTCTCTCTGAGCAACTTCTGTATTTAGATGTTATTTTATATAAGAGTTCTTGTTTTTAATATACAAATTAAAATCTTTAAAGCCTTGAAACTTCTTTATTTATATATACATATATAGATACGCATCTCTTCTTCCATTAAGGAGACTTTTCACCCCTCCTTCCTTCGTACCTTATTTTTCAGGACGCATAGCTCTTTTTATGCCATCCGACTTTGAACGGTACTGCGTGCTCCCCCCACCCCATCCCCGCACAACCCTTCTTGTGAGGGTGGAATCAGAATGTGCAAGACGTCCTTTCAACTTTTTTTTTCCGCCTCCCCTCTATTCTTTCCTCTTTTAAAGACGATGGGAAACAAAATACCACGCCGATGTATGTGACAAAAGAGCGGCGAACCGCGATCCTCTTGAGGCCATAGTCCTGCACTGTGCAGTCGATTTAGATAAGCGGTGTTAACGGCTGAGATGCGTTGAAAACTTCTGGGACGTAAAAAATGCCTTGTGTTCGGGAAAGTGCCTACTGCTGCTGCTGTAACTACTGCTGCTAGTACCACTACCACCACCACCACTACCACCGCCACCGCCACCACGACCGCCACCGCCACCACGACCGCCACCGCCACCACGACCACCGCCACCACGACCACCGCCACCACCACCACCACCACCACAACCACCGCCACCACCACCACCACAACGACCACCACCACCGCCAC
>BLKM01011692.1:0-23947 GCA_013340265.1 Coptotermes formosanus | reverse complement strand
CCAAAGGGGTGTATGTATATTAATGACTGGTTCAAACAAATCCTCCCCATCTTTCTAAACTGATTCCTTTATAAATTAAGTTCCTAATACCCATGGTCGATTCTCCTCACCAGTGTTACTGGCCAAGTTACGCCTGTGACTAGGAATCAGTGAGGCTGCTCTGGAAGTCCACCTGTGCTGGTGTGTCACATTGTGATGAAAATGAGGAGGTTCACCATTATGGTGAAAGAAAGTGTTTCTCCAAGGTCTTGTTGAAGGTGTGGCATCAACCAAATTTCTTACATCACCATCTTTTGTTCCTGCAACTGCAGCAAACCCATTGGGCTGTGTGTATCCAATACAAGCATGTACAGACTTTAGACGTCGTGAGATTTGAGGTTCTCACCACAGTGTTATTGGAGATTCAGGTCTTCTGGGATATGATGCTGTGGTAGATGAGTGGTTCCCAGCATTCAGAAGGGTTGCAGTGCCTTCATCTTCAACAGTCAAAGAGTCAAAGAACTGCTTAACATTTCAGAGTGTTGTGAACTACTCGCCCTATATCACAGCATTACATCTTCCTTCATCTTCCTTACACGTTGTTCATTGTGTCTTAAAAATGCAATTAGGGTGGGTAGGTTAAATTATTTAAAACAAATTTTCACATGTGTAAAGATAATTTGTAACTGGCCTGGCCTGTATGTACAAGGTCAGTTTGATATAAGTTTGTATTCACAGTCATATGAATAGTCCAACAGTCCTGACACGTCATTTGCTAACACAGGTGCATATGTTCATATTAATTATAAATGCCAGTGTGTTTATGTAGGGTATAGTGTTTCCCAGATAAGAAATCCCTTGGTAAGAATTTAGATTTTTGAACTTGGGTAAAGACGTCCCATTGTACTATCAACTGTGTAGTTTACAGACATTTACAGTCAAACCGAACAATTCATTTATTGTAAAAACATTCAGTTTTTACATAATTACACTACACGTTTCAGCCATTACAGCCATCATCAGGCATAGTCTTCACAAGAATATACAAAGGAAGTAAACACTGATGATGAAAGAGGCCTCTCCCTTATAAGTAGGCCTATAGTTGTGTTAGTGTGTGGGTGTGTGTACTGTCATTAATAACATAGCTAAGGAATATCAAAGGAATGGTGCTAAAATGTAACTCCACATAACACATAGCTATGTTATTAACAATAGCACACAGTACTTACAAGGGAGAGGCCTGTTTCATTATTGTTTACTTTCCTTTGTATATTCCTGTAAAGGCTTTGTCTGATGATGGACATAATGGCTTAAACATGTAGCACAATTATGTAAAAACTGACTGTTTTTGCAGTAAATAAATTACTGTGTTTGACTGTAATTGCCTATAAACTATATAGATTTTTGAAGTCCAGTTACAGCTGCTATAAGAATAATATTACATTTTCCAGCATATGAAATGCTTGTGTAGAACATCTCCCCAGTTTAGAAGTTTACTTTGTTCAGATTTTTATACAAACATTTCCTGTTTACTATGTGAAAAGGGCTGTACAACCATTATTCATTTCTTCAATGTTGAACTGTACCATAGCCAATAATTGATTGGGGACCACTTTATTGTTTCTGTGTGACTTATGAACTGTTTGTTTCCAGTTCAACAGTTCCTTGTATTCAGGTTTTACAGGCTGAATTATATTGTAGAGATGTTGCATGATTTGAACTCCACATGTAGTTACAAAGATGTTGCAGTCGATGATAGCGTGTTATGACTTAATGAAAACTGAAGGAAGTGCAAGCATCTGTGGCAATAACAGATTACTTTGCCCTTGTCATGTGTATGTGGTCCATTATGATTTTTCACTTCAACACTAATGTGACTGCATTGCCAAGTTGCCCTGATAATACACATCTGCAATCTTTTAATTGAAATATTATGACATAATGCCTTGGATCAAAATATGCAAGTGGACCCAAAACTGAATCTTTAAGAAGTTTATTTTCACTTGTTTGCATGCATGGAGGATGTAGCATATCGGGGGCGGGGGGAAGGGGGGTGGTAGTATTGGTAGTAGTAGATAGTATGGCTGCATGTTCAATTTAAGTACTTATTGTTGTTAATTAAACTGTATACATTCTGTAAACAATAACAATAATATATATAACAAATGAGAGCCCACTGAATTTTCAGTGGGCAGTTGTACTATGATAAACACAATGAAGACCTGCATAATTCAAGACAGCTCCCTTAATATTGTGGGGCAGACTGAGCAAGGTGGACATGTTGCTGCAGGAGGGGAAATAAAATAATTCAGAATTGTGGACAAACCTCTCTGAACCAGCCAATTTGCAAAACAGAAGGAAATGTGTATATATTAATGGATGTTATGAAGTCAGCTGAAGGTCTCTGGACTATGTCCAGTGGCAGGCATCATTATTTGCAGTGACTGAGCTCAGAAACAGCATTGTGGTGATTGTTATGCAGATGTATAGTTTTCAGTAAACTCACTCACGGATGATTAATAGGTTTCTTCACAGTTAGTGTGAAAGTTTCTCTCCTTAGTAGATTCTCTCAAGCACTGTATCTAGCTTATTTGCTGCAGTTTGCCTGCTAGAAAATAGATTTTAAAATCTGTTACAAGCCAACTGACATCCCAAGTAAATGAGGTCATCAACAAAGCATTTTTTTACAGTTTATGCAACTGTTTAACATGTTTTGTAATTAAAACCAACTAAATGCAGAATTTCAATACACAATTAATTAATCTGTTTTATTCCTCCAACACGTTTTGGCTAACTGCCATCTTCAGGGAAGTGTATATCAGTTCCCTATATAAAACCCTTAACCTTTTAAAGCCGAGCGGTAACTTTACATACGACCAGGTTTAACATTAAAAAATTCTACGTGATGCCCACATTGCGTTTATATGTTTTGTACGGATCTCAGAACAAACAGCAACTTTTGCCTTATAAAACATTAAGAGACTGGTTTTTATAACCGAAGTGGAGAGTGTTTACAGCGCGGTACGCACTGAGTCCTTATATAAAACAGACACGCTTCATCTTTAAAGGGTTCAACCACTAAACTGTGGTATTTGTGTTACTCTTAAAAGAGTGACATGTGGGAGGAATAAAATAGATTAATTACTTATGTACTGAAATTTTGCATTTACTTAGTTTTAATTACAAAACTGATATTAATTCACAGAAATGAATAATATAAAGCACTGAACATGTATCTGTTGTGGTACTTATTTTATTTGTCTGTGACTTTCTTTCAGCTTTCAAGATGATTGAAGGGAGCCATGCTGTAGGGCAGAAAGTGGTATATATTTTGGGAAATATTGTGAATATAGCCTTAGCATTATATAAGTGTCACTCCATGGGTCTTCTGCCATCACACACATCTGATTGGTTAGCCTTTGTTGAGCCACAGATGAGAGTAGAATATTCAGGAGGAGGAATGTCATTGGTATAGCTGTGCAAGAGGACACAGTTCTTCTACTGGTACCTGGTGGAATATCACCACGTTAAGTTTGGTTGAAGACAAGAATGTGCCTTTGGAGGATTATCTCAACCATCACGTGGACAAATGAAAGAAATGTGAGAAGTATTCAGTTATATCTCGTATGTTTCTTCTGGCAGTACCTCGTTATGTGGTACTGCATATGTATCCTCCTATTCTGGATAAGTTTATGGTGAGTAAAATGCAGTTCAGCATATTCAGTAGTTTTGAATTCAATATTATGATATCATAATTTTTCAAATGATTCTGATCTCACATCCACTTCCATGCAACTTTACAGGATGATAAATAGAGAACTTAAGGCACGGTTCTTGATAAAACTGTACTATTGTTACCATAAACTTACAGTAGTACCAGCTGTTACACAGTGTGTCTGTAACATCACAAGTTTTAAGTATATTCTGTATCACATTAATGTTTATGGCAAGTAACTTTGTGGCTTCTTTGCATGTTTAATGACAGTGGATGTGATTCACTTCACTGCTGCCATTTCTACTGACCTGTAAATAGAACAGACTTCATAATATCGTTTGACCATAACCTCCACAAAGGAAATGTAAACAAATCCCATGTGTGAAATTCAGATGTTGCTTGCTATTTTGATGCCATATAATCTGAGCTATCAAAAGTGTCATTAAATAAACCACAAATAAATTAAAATGATGGATACACTGTATCCCAGTGAAAGAAAATAAGATTTTAATGTAAAATGGTAATTTTTTAAAAAATACTAAAAATATAAATTAGATCTTCAAACCATAATCAGTTTCTAAGCATACAAGCATCCAAAATTTTAAGACACTTTTTAGACCAATACTCTGTTGTGCCAGTGAATCATGGACATAACAACTGATGAGCTATGACTGATATCAGAGAAGTGTGTTTCTTGAGGAGGGCTGTGGGATAGGCCCGATAGGCCTACACATGTGCACTGTAAAAGAAATGCAGAAATTATGACAACTGCAAATTTAATAAATAACAGAATTTATACAACAATACAGAAAAAATTGGAAAAAACAAGCCAAGATGAGCTCTGATATGATTTTAAAAAATTATCAAATATCCACCAAAAGAAAATGAAAGCTGGGAAGACCATTGAAATGGTGGATGGGTTTTGTAATATGTGTGACAGGTCTTGATAAGCCTGACACTAGAAAATATAAAAAAGAAGTTTGCTATTTCATATTCAGTGCATTGCCATAGGTTTTATTATGTTTATGATTTCCTTCGAGGGTGTAGTATACAAGAAAATGATGACTGTACAGTAGTTTTGATAGAGTAGGTGTGTTTCATATGATTTTGGGAAGAATGTTCAGAAGACTTGTGAAGTCTGGAGTGATACTTGTCAGTCTCATTACCAATGATTATGCACAAACAGAAATGAAAACCTTGTGAGAAGGAAGGAAATATAAAAAATGTGGTTGGAACTTTCAAACAAATTGGAAATGTGTTATCAGAGAGCTGCCAAGAAGACAGAGGTTTTTTAGTTCATGAGTTCCCTTGTTTGGGCAGTGACATGTCATAAACCTGTCTTTATAAAGTCAGAGGACACTAAAAACAAATTTTAAGTGCAAAACTGCTAGTGAATGATGACATGGCTGTAATATGTTGCACAAAGAGTATTATTTAACAAAACGGTACAGAATTTGTACCAAGCATACACCGGCAGCACTAAATGTACTGCTGCTTTGACTACTTGACGTCGAAGATGAAAACACTACGCTCCATTGGAAAGTCAGTGACTGTGAGGTGTGGCTATCACATGCGACCGTGCACAACTCATAACCTGCCACCAGTCGCCACAGGATATACTAGTCAGTGCCAAAGCATGCTATTATGTTGATGTAATGTTAAGTAATAAATATTTTTATCGACATTTTTAACTTGCAGTGATCATGCTGGATAAAAAATCAGTAGTGACTTAACATCAGGTTTCTTATGAAACTGAAGTAAACTGCCAGTTAAATCTGAGTGCACTTTTGAATGGCACAAGAGGTTTTCAGAAGGAAGAGATGTGGAAGACAAAAAACAGCTGTGTCATCCAGTAACAATACAGACTGAAGAAAGTGTGCAAAAGGTGATGGCTCTTGTGCAAACAGATTGTTTAGGCAACAGAATGACATTAGAGGAGTTGAATGTGGATGAAGAAATGATGAAACAAATTTCAACATCAAATTTGAACACACAAAGGTATGTGTGGGGAAATGGTCACAAGGAATATGACTGAAGAACTGCCAGTTCTTAGCTAAGAAACAAGTACCAATACTCAAACATACGCCACACTCACCAGATCTTGCCCCATATAACTTTTTTTCTTTTCAAAACTTAAAAAGTGTGACCAAAGGAATCCGTTTTCAATCACCTGAACCCAAAGAAAACAGGAGAGTTACAAATAGCACACTCACAAAATGACTTTAGGGGATGCTTTGAGGTCTGGAAGGCTAATATGGAGCGGTGTGTAGCTTCTACTAAAATTGCTCTGAAGGGCAATAACATATAGATACACGAATTCCATTAATAAAGTTCTTTGAAACTAGTGTAATTTAGTAGCCACACCTCGCCTTTACCAGCTGACATGGCCTACCATCCCAGAAGACTAAATATTCATCCAAACTGCTGTGAGAGGTGCTGAACTCTAATTCTGGTAAAACATGGTGAACTTAAATCCATCATTTAAATTGTACAGGGTTGCATCATTTAGTGCTCCAAACAGAATCCAGTTTGAAACTGGGCCTACTACAGAGATTCAGATTATTTGTTCCTAGTGGACCCCCCACAGAGTACTTAGCTCCGCCACATTCTCTTTTCACCCCAGGATGCAGACAGCTCAGTTTCTAAAATGATCCAATGTGGTTTTAATCCCCTGACAACAAAGTCCTGAAACCCAACACAATAAGCCATCCTCAGAACACTTTAGAACTGATTTAACTGTGCTTCTCTCAATCTCACAAAATGAACACAATTTATTTCTCCTCATAACACAGTAACACAGTAGCTGTAAGACATATAAAGAACAAACAGCATTCAAAATAATGTTCCAAAGAATGTATCAGTAAAGTTGTTCAGTGATCAGTGCATGCCAAAAATTACCAGTAATTATACTGAGAATGCTATGCAGGCACAGTCTGTGCTGATCTGGTGTATCACAGATGACACACTATGAAAAAAAGTTTTAATATTTTAATATTAATACTGTGGTCTTCTGGGATGTGACAGTGTATAGTTTGGTAGATGGTCATCAATCTTTTGAAGGAATGTTTTTTCTGTTGTTAGGGTCATCTACAAAACTGCTCACCCCAGAAGTCTTAACAAAGGGTTTTACTTTTCTGTAGTGTTTATTTATGACTCGTTGCCAGAGACAGTGAAACAGAATGCTGAAACATGGTAAGCACATCTAAAAATTTAAAAACTTCACACACCTAGTACCATCACTATACATGATGCAGTGAGACGCAGGTCTGCAGGACATGCCTGTGCTTGCAACAAATCTCTGTGCTGCAATAAAAACACAGCTGATACACTGTATTATACGGTAAACAGTTCCTGACACAGTGTAACATCCCAGAAGACTTGACTCATCAGCAACACCAAAACCATATCTGTCAACTGAAAGAGTACTGTATGACAGACATATGACCAACCACATGGGTGTAGCAGTAAGGCACTGCACTTGCATTTGGGAGGTGCCTGTTTTAAATCTCAGCTATTCTTACTAGGCGTTTCTCACGGTTTTTCTCAGTTACTCGAGGAAACTACCAGGTTGCTACTCCAACTAGGCTGTGGTCATGTTCTCCCACATCCTTTTGAATGCACTGCTAACCTGTCAACCTGCCATTAGCACTGTTATTGTATGAAATACTGTCACAATTGTACTACAGCAGCCGCAGCAACAATCCAATAATAATAACGCACAGTCATGTTAGTGAATTATTTATTTCTGGCTTAGTACAATATAAATTTACAATCTTAAGGGTAATTCATCCCTGTTGTGTTTTATTCAAATGTTATATTCAAAAACACAGTCTTACACAACATATATACAAGTTTTCCAGGTGACTACTTTCAGCTTTGTTAACAAGTCATCATCAGACCTCTCTTTATCAAGCACTTGATAAAAAAAAAAGGTCTGATGATGGCTCGTTAACAAAGCTGAAACTAGTGACCTAGAAAACTTGTATACGGTATGTGTTGTGTAAGACAGTTTTTTTTAACGTAACATAAATTTGCAGGTTGAGGGTTATAATGTAAATTGAGTAAATATGAAGAAGTCATATATATATATGAATATGAGACTTTGGGTGTTAATGGTGGTGAATATTTTGGGCCATGATAACGTAGTCAGTATAGTGACTCACTGTGGACAGTCCAGGGATCGAATCCCAGTGGGGGCGAGATCTTTTGCACCATCCAGAACAGCAGTGGGGCCGACCCAGCCTCTTACACAATGGGTACTGTGTCTCTTTCCTGGGGGTAAAGCAGCCAAGACGTGACATTGACCAACCCTCCCCCCCCCCCCCCCCCTGAACTAGGGCCAAGGTTAAAGAGTAGAGCTATACCTCTATTCCCCCCTGGGTCTGGGCCTTCATAACGTGTTGTAGGGTGAACTTCATGGTGGTGAATATTAAGACTGTAGTCTTGTGGGATGTGATATCAGGCACTAAGAAGACAGAGGCGGCAGCTTCTTCTGAAACACTGGTACCATCCATCAGACTGCATCATGTTATATCACAGAAGAACCTACCAATAACAGATGTTATACAGGGGAGATTTTGTAAGAAAGTGTTATGGACTACCACATGTGTGGCTAATAGTACAGCAAATGGGAACTTGTTAGAGAAAGTGGGAGGGGTGCCACATCTGCATCCAGCACTGGATATTGCAGCTTGTACTGTACATGGTTGAGACTCGTAAATATTAATATATATCCCAGAAGACTGCAGCCTTAATTGCAATGTTTTAATTCAGATCTGTCTATGCAGGTCTCTAAAACACATTTCAGTGGTAACTATTTTTATATGTCTGGAACAGTATCTATTGGCAAAGGTGGAAAGTTTTTGAACATCTCATAGCCAGAAAAAGGTGGATCAGTGTTTTGTGGCACCTTGCTGTGATCACTGCATCTGCTTAGCATGCAAGATTTGTTTCGTCATGTGCTATTTGTTTTAAGCACTCTCAGGCCAGCCATAATATACTGTAACAACCCCATGAATTCACATTCCAAGTAGTTTCCATTGCGGAACTGTTCTGACAAAACTTCAGGGCAAGTGCTGTGAAGAGAAAAACAGTGAACAGATGTTATCGTGTGACAGTGCAACACGTGTGGGTAACCTTCTAATGCCTGCCACACCTATGGATTTGCACCTTCGATTCAGACGTTTTCACAGATCTAATATGTATGGCAGTGGTCTCAATTGTTAGTGTGTGCTCTACATAAAGCAAAATGTACAGTACATACCTGTTATTCATTTACAGACAATGGTTTCAATTTGGGCTATTTATCCTTTTTGTGTTCCTCTGCAAACTTCTTTATCCTTTCCCAAAGCTGAGCTGGTTCATCAACTCTGGGAACCTAAAATATGAATATAATCCAGGGCCAGATACAGGTGGAGAGCAGAATGTATTGATGGGACTACAGGTCATAGTTCAGAAGCATACTGACTGTGATCTTACTGCTAAGTATTCAATAAATATTTTGTCAGGTTGACTGGATTCATTTTACAGTGACTGCAGATTCATGTTCATAATAATTACCTCATAATTTTGGGCAAGATAAATTCCAACATACATTCCTGTTCCAAAAGTTATCTGTAAGTAAATAATAATAATAATAATAATAATAATAATAATAATAATAATAATGAAAGGCAGATGGTTACATTCAGTTTATTCAGAAATGTGATTAATTATCAACAAACAGGCAAGTGGAGAAAATTTAAATTCTTGTGAAAATTCTAAATTATGTACACCATGATACGTTTGCAGTTCCATCCACTAGGAGATGACTGACAAAAACAATAATTGGAAATGCATTATATATGAATGTAAACAAAGGGGCAGCTACCCTATAAGCATGTAGAGAAAAATGAAAGCAAAATTTTTGTTGAAATTCTGAATTATACACATTATATGCATACAGTTCCACCTACTAGTGCATGGAAGGCAAGAAAGGTGAGTACCAGTGCACGATATAATTCCAACTGCACTTACTGTGAGATTTTGTAGTTTTCATACACACACGCACATACATTCCATGGACACAAAGTTTACCACAATTACAGCAGGATGTGGAATAAGTCACAAACATACACTGTGTACAAAAGATGCAAAACATACAGACTTATTCCAATACAAATATTATAAAGATTTAATATGCAGTATTATGGATCATCCCTAAACATGAAACATCAACAGAATAAAATGAGAGCTTTCAAGTATCTTCTTAATGCTACTTTAAATGCACATTTTTGTAAGACTTGTAAGAAGAAGTGGTAAAGTGTTGCAAATTCTGATGCCAGCATAGAATGAACATTTCTGAAAACAAGAAAGGTTGGCATTGGGTCTATGAGGATCGTACTTACTCCTTGTATTAATACTGTGTACAGAGGAAGTTGTTTGAACATTTTCTTGGTTATTTACAATGAAATTCATTAATGAAAATATATATTGGCATCAAACAGGTAAAAATATATAATTTCTTAAATAGACTTTTCCATGAAGTTCTAGGTTTTGCACCAACCATGACACTAATAATTTTCTTTTATGAAGTAGATATCTTTCCGCTGTTGGACAAACTACCCCAAAAAATGATTCCATACCCTGTTATAGAATGAAAACAGGCAAAATAAATTGATTTTAGAGTGTTAATGTTGCTGATAAGGAACACCTCCTTAACTGCAGAACATGCTCTATTTAACTTAAGAATCATTTGTTCAATATGATTCTTCCAATATAGTGGTTACCAATTTATGAAGCAAGAAATTTTGTATTTACTGTGTTTCTATATGTTTTTTTACAACTAATACTTGATCCATAGTGTGGAAAATTACTTGTTTAGATTGTATATTTGTTTTTTATAAATTTCAGACGAACTTATTAGCAAACCACTCATACGAGACAGAACTAAGCTTGACACTGTACAGAAACCATCAAAAATTTTACTAGAAGTTATGACACTAGAGTCATCAGCGAATATTATGGGTTCTGATGTAGAATCTGTTCTCACCGGTGACCATGAATACTGCCCTTCGACTTGTAGGTGTATATCGACGTTTCTGAAAAGCCTTCAGCCTCCATGTACCCCGAAAATGAAAGCAGCCAAACGTCTGTACATATTACCACAACACTCCACTCTTCATTCAAGTTATTAATACTTCAAACCACGGATCCCAACGACAGTACTGTAACAGCTCTAACATTTTTTTGCGAATCCTCTCATTACATAACCTAGGAATTACAGCACGTATAACTTTATTACCGAGGAGTCCGACTGATTTAACGAATGTAACAATAGGCATAACTGTTAAAACTTACCAGAAATTTAAACATCGTTCCGAAGTTTGCGAAGTATGACTAGCAAGTATTAACCTTAGTCCCCAACAGAACTGTTTACACAGCTTCCCTGTCTTCGTACTAATAGTTCCTTCGGCCCGTAAGCAACCCGTAATGACCCTATTCGATTTCCCTACCTTACAAGCCACCCAAACACACACGTGTACGCACACACTTGCATTGCTGACAAGAACAGCTGATCGAATATAACACACAGATTAATTGTAAGCAGAGATGAATCGAACGACAGTAAATACCGTGAGTTCACTGTCTATGGATACGATAGAGCTCATATTGTTCAAGTTTCGAAACCTGTTGCATCGTGTAGAGCACCCCATAAGACAACAAATTAAATTAGTGATGCATTTGGCTGGAGGTTTATTAGCGCACAATTTTGAAAACGCTGCAGTGTAAAGATGGATCGATGAAATGTATCTATCTGTTATCTGCTATGAGGTCGACAATGCAAATAGGAATAGAACTATTATACACATTCAGATGACACTGAATTGCTTTGTTTGCAGGTAAATTTCAATGCTGTAACAACTATTTTCATTGATCATTCCCTTAATATGTCAGAATTTTTGTAGTTATGCCGTTTCAAGTAGCCACCACCCTCAGGATCCATAATCCACAAATGTTACAATAAAACGCTTTCGAAATACCCACGTGCATGTATAAAACGATCTCAACAGATGTCTTCGGTTCCCAGCATAATGTATATAGTGTTCTTCGCCGTCAGGAATACTTGTATTACGGACAAACAAAATACATGTTTACGGTTGTGAAACTGTGGGCCACATTTAATCATACACGTAAAAATATTTCGACTCCCATGGAAAGTTCTAGCCGCTTAGCAAAACGAACAATATAGGCAGTGATTTTCAAAGCGTTTGCACGTGTGTGATAGCACGTATTTGCGCGTATCATGGTGATCTCTGTTCTCGTGAAAACCTCTGATCGACGCATAGAGCGAATCGCTGGTACGGCAGAGGCTGCCGAAGACAGTGTGGGAGTTTTGTCTCCGCTATGTGCCAGAGGCATATAGGGCGGGAAGGAGGTTACGTGATCAGTGTCTCGAAGACGTGACTGTGAGGTGGTGTTGATTAACGAAGTTCAAGTTTGGTTTCTTGTAGTCTTTACACCTGCAGAGATGCAGATCAGTGCGTGACAGCTAATACGTTGAATCTTTGTGACTGTACGTCTTATTCATGGAGAGGTTATGCGCTAGACAATGGCAAGTAAATTGTAGGTATAAGGAATATTTTGATAATAGGTATCGTGGCGCCAGTGTGTCACAATACTGTTAACCTTTTTAGTGTAACATAAGGACGTTTTCAACTAGCCAAGTAAGAAGTGTTCCGATAGTTGGTATCCTATCTGAATCGATACTCGTACTTTGTAATGATGATTTGTTGACATCCAGATATTTACCATTCTAAAAATTACATAAACTGTGTCTTCAGTAACTTGAACAAATCTTCTAAAGCACAAACCTTACATTATATTTTGACAAAAAAGAATTCACGAGATCTTGTGCTGATCCAAATGCATATATGGTGATTGGACGATTGAAGAAGTAGGAAAATCTTACAAATTTATTATTGCAATTGGAAAACACACGTTGACTGTATTATTATTGAACCAAGTTCTACATGCTGTGTGGTGAGGAGGACAGTATGTCACTCATGATAACAGAGAACCTAAAATTAGTTTATTTTGCTTACTTTCATTCCATCAAGTAATGTGGAATGATTTTCTAGGGAAATTCAACCCAGAGGAAGGAGGTATATTACACCCAAAAGAACATTGTTAGAATAATGACAGGTGCCAAAAGTAAAGTCTTCTAGTTATTTAGGAAGTTGAATATTTTCCCACTGGACAATGAATTCCTACTTGTGGTATTATAATATGTTGTGGACAACATGAAAGAACTCCAAACAGATTTAGATGTGACATAAACACAAGGCACATCTAATGCACGTGCTGAGCAGTAATCTCAGTAAATATCTAAAAGGGGGTTCATTATACAGGAATCAGGGTGCTGAGTAACATTCCAATACCCATCAAAAGTTTAAATGACGATATAAAATTATTTAAGCCAGCACTTAAAAAGTGTATTGCCGCAGTCTGTTTCAAATGAAAATTCTGAGTTGTTTTGAAATGTGAAAGCTGAAAGGTAGTAGTTCCATAAAAAATTGTCCTTTTACTGTAATGCTGTAAATAGATATTTACTGTATGTTGGTTGTTGTATTTAAGGCAAGCACTGAAACACTGTAAATAGATAGTTACTATGGATTTATATGTGTATTTGAAACAGGTGTTGTGTTCATATTATGATGTTTTAAATGCGCCTTTGGCAGTACTCTGAAGGATCTGTGGAATTAAATTAATTCTGTTCTGTGTCACCAATTTTTGGTACAAGAATGTTGACCTAATTCTAACCTAACTGAATGCTAGTGGCATGTTACAATAATTTGGCAAAAGAAATGTATGGTGTGCATAATAGTGTGTCTGTGTTGTTGGAGGATGAAGTTTATCGGACAGGGATGTGCAAGTTTATATGTGTGTCGATTATTCTGATTGTTTTACAGGTTAGAAGTTCCAAAACGGAGATGTCCACTGTTACGGTGTGCTACTGTTGGCACTTTGTCAAGGTTATGTAGATTTCTCAGTTCCGCAGAAGTGTCAACAGCTCTGAGGCCATTTTATTTTTCTGTTCATCCCGACCTGTTTGGTCGATATCCTGCTGAGAGGGTGAGATATACCTGCCATTGTTAACATTTATGTGTTGAGGATAGTAGCTTTAGGTAAAGACCAGTTCATTGGTGGATACGGAGGCTCAGTTAGTGATCCTGTAAATATATGTCACATTGCTTTAGTATATGGCTGTTATGTTTTGAGTAGTATGCAGTCTGAAATAGGCCTGTGTTTTATACACATAACAGGCTGTACTGTCGTTTTCTGCATTTGTCATAGAGCGTGACGTTTCGGGCTGTGTTTGTATTACATTCCATAACATGTACTGTACATCACTGGTTGGTTCTTGTTGTATGAGTGGGTTTGTTATTATTTCTGTGTTTCTGTGTTATACATTCTTTGCTTATGAGTGTGTGTCTGTGATGTTTAAACTTTTGAGCCTGGTGACATTTTTTCAGTACTTGGTTTTAGCATTATGGCATTGGAGGCCACCAGAACCTCACACTTCATAATTTCCTGCAAGTGCTGTCCATAACATGGCACAGGCACATTGTGATGTGCCTGCACACTACCAGCACTTAATTTAGGGTCATTAAATGATGTATGGTAATTAAATCTCAAAAACATGCAACTATTATAGCTGTACTTACGTTATTAGTGTGGTTTCTTCCAATCTTGTAGTAGAGGGATCTGTATGGAGTTTTTATTTAAGTTTGTAGGATTTGAGGTTCTCACTGCAGTGACTTTGAAGACTTCTGTCTTCTGAGATGTACGATGGTGTGTAGTGTGGCAGACAGACATAGTGTTTGGAACAAACTTCTGCTGCCCCCCATGTGTGAAGTAGAAGAGTCAAGTTAACCCTGAAGATGGAGGCAGCAGGTTCTTCCAAGACTCTGGTGCCTATCGGGTGACACAGCATCACATCTTACAAGACAGGATTGCTGTAAATCCTGCCAAGATTTAATGATCCTTGGTATCATTGTCATTAGCAGTGGCCAATGTTGCCAGTTGTATGTTACTGACATGATGTTCCTGTCTATTCTCTGAACACTTGTATAACTTGTAACTGTGTGATTTTGAAATGAGGACTTGGCAGCAGTGGCGTGTTCTGTGTCTGTCGGGGTTTGCTGTGCCTTATAAAGATGGTGCCAGGGATTATGATGTCCAGGCAGGGCTGTAGGTTTATTTGGCTGATGACTTGTTCTTTTATATTCTGAGGATTGCCAGCTGACTGTGAGTGCCTGTAGCTGGTGACGTGTTGTGGTGTTGGTGGTGTAGGAACACCCATCTTTCTTAATGTTGGCACCAGACAGACGGTAGAGGTCAGCTTCATCCCACAGTTTTCTCTTGGGGAAGAAAACGTGGTAATCATTGTGTAGGAGGTTGGATGGGTGTCGTGGTGGTGTGGACATTTGGAAGAACAGAAAAAAGTCTTGCCCCTGCGACAGATTGAACTATGATTACTCGATTGTTCAGTCCCTAACCCAGTCACTATACTAACTGTCCTATCCCGGTAGCGTATTTAGGTTTCAAAACAGGCTCACATTAGCACATACAAGTAAATATTTGTGACGTGAAACAATATCAAGCTATATTCTGTCCATCAAGGTAAATGCTGTAGCACCTCAATTAGATCATGACTGGTTCTTTCCAAATGCTTTCCAGTTCATGACTTGTCAATCATCATACCATTCAACACTGCATAGGTAGAGCTAGTTGAAACATTATATGTACTTATGTTGGTATGGCAACTGAATTTCGAGTGGTGGCGCCTAATATTTTGGGTCCTTGGTATGGAACTTGTTGCATGTCACCTGTCTGGCACCTAGGATTTTGAGGTGGCTTTTAGATTTCTCAAAAATTTATGCACCTCTGACTTACCTGATGGCAACATAAAACATAATTTCTTAGCATTGTGTGTGTGTGTAGTGTTGATTCTTAGGATCACAAAAGTTCTTCACATAATACATTTATTGTGTACCTTTATTATATATGTGTTATTTGTAAGGTAAGTGCACCCTACAACAGGCCATGAAGTCCCAGATGGAGAGTATAGGTATACATGTACTCTTTCTTTAACCTTGGCGCTAGATGGGGGTGGGTGGTCGATGCCACACATCCACTTTACCCTCCCACCTGGAAAGAGACCTGTTATTTGTAAGATTTATAAATATTTTTGTTGTCTTTTCCACACAGGTGCTCTGATAGTATGTTTTTTTTTATGTTTGTGCTGCACATACAATGCATGGCCCTTAGAATATTGTAATATTCAGTTATCTGGTATGCATTTTGTTAGTATGTACCATTTTGGATGTGCATCACATACATCTTTTTAATTTATTTTGCAGACTGTTAATGAAAACTCTTTAAAACAACTGAGCTCTTACCTGGAAACTTTGCTACAGAATCGTCCCACAAGGCCAACAACTGTTACGTTCTACCTAAGGAATCAGAACACATCAGACAGTGGTAATTATGAAGTCACAGTAATTGTTGTGAAATGTCAGTGTAAGAACACAGGAATGTAGTAATGAGATGCATGCATGTAAGCACTGGTATGCGCACTCATTATTACACAGTGTCTTCCTTCTTGTTGCAAGTGCACTGTGTGTTCTTACTAGGTGCATTATGATCCCGTACTTTGACTTCTGAACCAAACCTTTTCTTGCTGTACATGTTACAGGAACATTTCGTACAGTCAGAATTAGCTTAATGCAGAGAGATTTAAGAAAAACTGTCTTATCAATTTTGAAGAGTTGTGACTTACCAACAACTTATGTGGATAATATCGAACCACCCCCACCTAAGTCAAGATTTGAAGGACTGGATATGAAAGAAGCAAAGTTTGATGAAAATGATCCAGTGTATGGAAGTGTTATTCTCAAACAGAAGATAAAGAAATTTAAAGATGCTGAGAAGTTAACGTAAGTTACTGTGTTCAGTTTTACTGTGTTGCAGTGTGTGAATTTCTCTCAGGAGCATTCTGATTTAATTTTGTTGTGATACCGACTTACATACCAGAACATGATAGAAGTGTGATGAAACCCTGAGTTTATATTTTCTTGCTGTTGCAGTGTATCCATTACCTACCAAAAGTAACAGAAAAACAGAATTTTCTGCCATGTTCAGTTTCTGTACATATTGAATATCTATTGTGGTATATAATTTGGTCTTGGTGAGTTCGTTGCTTTCAAAAAATTGATGTAGTGCATGCAGTGGTCTTTGTTACAGTTTAGCAGTAACTGATTTCGCACATCTACTATACCAGTGTCTGTACCGAGGCCATGGCAATAATTCCTTTGGTTTGTTGTCCTTCACGTTTCCTTCGTGCTACTGGGCTTTGCACTCAAGCATTGTTTCCAGTATCCTTCTCCAGTCTGGCTGTTCTGTTCACACAGATCTTTGTTGGCAGCAAATGCTTGTGGTTGGTTACAACCCTGAGGGGACTGTAGCAGAAGCCTTGAGCACAGTCATGCCCAATTGTGTCAGTATAACAGCTGCAGTGAGTGGTGCAGAATCTTACTGTGAGATAAAGTGAAAAGTTTGTAATTTGGTGTGTCTGGGTTAACATTCATACTGGCAAAACTGAGTTTGAATCTTAGCTGTGCCCATCATTCCTGCCAATTTGTGGTCCACATTTTGACTGGTTTATTCATTTGGGGTGTACAGGAATTAACTTTCTTTACTGGTTCAAGTGCTGTGATGTTTCATCTTGTAACAGGGTTTCAGAATTTCTTATTGTTTCCTTATACAAGCAAATTAGTTGTTCAAATACAATTCTGAAAGATCAGCAGTGCCATTCACTGTATTACAGAGAGCCTTCCCAGACTGAATTTTGATTGTGTATTGGGTATTAAAAGCTGTGAACTAGCCACATGATGCAGATAGAAGCCAGAGTTTCAACATTATCACCATGCTAAGGGGTTAATACCAAAGCCTGCCTCCTGATATAGTTTAATTTTCTGGTACCATAGACCCCTTGGAAAGTCTTCTGAATCCTGTGGATCCCATCCCCAAAATTACATCAACTTACAGAGCCTAAGTGACTAATTACAAACAAGAAACATGTCTGAACCCTAGAAAACTTAACATTAAGTCAGTGTCAAAATTAGTTACAAACAGTACGATTTTCCTAGCTGTAATGGGAATAAAGTGGGTCAGCATAGAATAGATTACAAGAATATGGATAAAACATTTGGTTTTTTAGTACATCGTCAATTTAAAAGTCACCAAGTAAATGTTCGGCTATTTAAGTCCTGTGTATCTCATGCATGTACATTGTGATTGACCTAGCAAATGTGTGGATTGTCTGAATTTCATCCAGGTATTTTATGGTATTTCTGCTGTCTCAGAGTTTGCAGAGCCTGTTGTACTGATCCCCTGAAGCAGCATTTTATGAAACTAGTCAAATTTTGTTTAGTACAGGGTGAAAGTTTATGGTTCCAGCATTGGGCTCACTATATGTTATTCATCTTATGTAAAATATCATAACCTGTAACTCATTGAAGTTCTTACTTCCCTGTTTCCAGTTTTATTTTTCATAACCATTCTTGAGTCATGTATACATGTCCGCACCTGATATCTTGCATTTTATGCAGTTTCCCCACATTCTGCTAAGCAACTTTCTTCCTCTCCATGTTGCGTATACTGTATTTTCTCCTATGTGCCATTAATTTATTTTGCTTTACTTCCTGTGAGTGATTTTAGGTGGCAGGAATGACTTCTGTTCCAGTGAACTGACATCAGTTACAGTGGTGGGGATATTGAAATTTTGTTATGACAACAAGGAATTTTGGTAGACTTTTGCAACAGGGGAAGGGTCAGCTTTACATACCAGGAAAAAAGTGCTTTATGAAATAGAACAAAAACACTAACCAGAGAAGAACACGTTGCTGGATATTTTGTTCACAGTATTGCCAAAGCACATTGATGTTAGGAAACAGCAACATGTGATGTAGAAAACAGTGAGGTGCTTGGGCAGTGATGATAGAAGCAGCAGAAGATATTTCGATGGGCCAAAGATTGCGAAGGAAGACACCTGATACTTTCAGTTGCAAAGTGCTATTGCTGTGTTATATTACTAGTATTACTGGGTTTCTGGAAGTTGTTGATTGTCTGGTATTCTGAATAGAACATGGTGTCTTAGAGACTGAATCTCTTTCTGCCTTCATGAAGAGTGACTGACATTGGCTGTTTGTAACAGACTCAACTCAGTGGCACCTTTTTACTTGAAGACATGAACTAAGCTACTTCGTTTGAGCACAAAATAATGGACACAGTCCAGAAACCCAGACCAAGTAACTGGTATGTTGTTTTTGTTGTGAGTTTAATAGTTTGGCTCACTTGTCTGCCAGCAGTTTTACTCTGACAGGTACATCTTTCTGTATTATCCACTTTGCATTTCACAGTTGGTGGTTTGTTTGACAATGTATGTCCTGTTTCATATCTCTTGTACTGTAGGACCTGGCTTGAGAACAACGTGAGTGAGGCGCTGAAGAAACTTGCTGCTTGCCAGCCAGTGCGAGAGGAATTAGTACGGTTGCAGAAAGTTTTGTGTGACACGTTGGGTATTGAGAGTGTAGTTTGGGACTGCGGTTGGAATGTAACGCATTTCCGTGGCTGTTTACAAAGTTTCCAAGCCCTGGCTCATCATCATCCTGACCTTATGCACACATTACGAGGTAACTGATGTGAAATATTGTTATTGTTGATATGACTCCAAGCCTGTGATTGTACACATTTGAAAATTAATAACACGTGGAAAGCGTGAATCAGGAGTTTTCTACCAGACAGTATTTGGGATTTGGAGGAACATGCTGCCTCCATCTTCAGCGTACCGTGAGGATGAGGGCAGTGGGTTGCTCTGAAACACTGGCATGTATCTGCCAAATTATGTGACTTCATGACCAAGAAGACCGCAACACTAATGCTCACCACTGTTAGAACTTCAAATCTTGTACACTGTTTTGTCTGGCTAGATCAGACATGTCACACTGGTCAAAATGTGGCCCATTTGACATCCTTTGGCAGCCCATGAAATTTGAATAGGGCCTAAAAATTACAATTTAGAAACAGGAACATTCAATTGGTTACACAATAAAATGTGTTTTCACATTGTTGAGTAAATCTTCATATTTTTATGTATTTTCATGGTGGTCATATGTGATTAGACATTCACCTAACATGCCCTGGCTGCATGACTACTCTGTTGTTTGAGCAGATTACATATTTGCTGCAAGAGGAGAGATGATTTCTCAGGCAAGTTGCGACTAGCAGTTAATTGCGAGTTAGACTTGAAGTTCCATTTAGTCACATTTGCTGCATATTTGCTTCTAATTAAGTGTAGTTTTAGTGAAATTATTGTTATTACTTAACTATATTTCAAATATTGAACCCAGCAGCATCAAAACTATGGTTATTTGCTGCCAGGAAGTGGGGGATAGAAGATGAGGGTCCTACATTTCAACAAAAGTGGGAAGAGGAATTTTGTTCTTCACTAATGCGGAATAATGTTACCTGTGTTTTTGTTAAAAGACAATCAGTGGTTTTGAAGACTATAACATTAAACATTATTTTGAAACACACCACTAGGAAAATCTGACATGTACATAAAAATGTAGAAATGGCAAATAGTGCAAATTAAAATCAGCTGTAAAAAAGCAACCAGAGTTGTTTCAAATTAATAAATAAATCAATTAAAGCAAGTTTTGTATTGACCAGTTTAATTACAGGCAACTCCAAGTCTCTTTCAAAAGGACAGTCTATTTGAAGTGTTTATTGGAAACAGCTGAATTACGCTGTCCGGCAAAAGTAGAAGAATTAAAAAACCTAAGCCTCGGTAGAAACCTGTGGCTAAACATGTAAACAGGCTAGCAAATTATTTGAGGGCCCAATTAAGATCAAGCAGCAGAGTTCTTAAAGTCTACTTGATAACAATGGATGGAAGTGCATTTGTTGAAATTACTGTTCAGCTTGCCACATTTATTCACAGTTGTAACTCAAATTTTGTTGTAACTGAGGAACACCTGGAATTAATTTCTGTGTGTGAAATTGCTATTAGAGAAGACATTTTCTGTGAGCTAGTAATTTGCTTAGAAAATGTGAACTTTCATTTAATAAACTAGAATGCATTGTGACAGATAGATTGGTCACATCGTGACAGGAGATTTTTCTTGCCCATCGACACTGGCCTTTGGGTTCACCCAGCCTCCTGTACAAAGGGTAGTGGGTCTCTTTCATGGGGTAAAACAACTGGGGCATGGCATTGACCACCCATTCCCGTCTAGTGCCAAGGTTAAAGAAAGAGTAGAGCTATACGTCTACTCCCCGTGTGGGTCTTCATGCCCTGTTCTAGGGTGAACTCTACCTTTTTACTTACCTGTAAGACAATTTCCAAACATAATACAGTTTGGTTGCCGAATGTATGTGATGTGTGGTAGCACGTAGACCTATTTGTGTGAGCAGTTGACAGTTGACAGATGCATATTTGTTGTGAATAGCTGAAGTGGCCCAATGCAAGTTTCTGGAAAATCTTCTCATTGGAGGTGACATACTATTTGGAACTTTAGCTAATTGGGTAAAAGGTAAAAGATAAAGCTGTCCCATTACAGGCCTGGACAAGCCCTTAGGGCCCCAGGAGTTTGAGGCTCCCAGAATTTTTAGACAGTCAGCACATGAAGGTGGCGAGGTTGTCAGCCCTGTGCACTCATTGTCTTTACTACCGAGGAGGTATCCATGGTACTCATTTCTGTTAGAGGCTGAGGTGACCCAAGGGTCATAGTGTGGCTGGAAGGATTAAGTCAATGAAAGATCCCAATGACCCCATCAGGAATCAAACCCGCAACGTTCCAGCTTGTACCGAGATGCCTGAACCAGCTGTGCCACTGCATACCCCTACCTAATTGGATAATCTGATTTAATTTTTTTATATTTATATTTCAGTGTAAAAACATTATTTAATTTATAGTATTTGTGATAATATGTTATTTTTACGTACTGTTCGTTTCTGCTTATCTTTAACTTCTGCAACCCAGACTCAAATATATTAGCTCACTGAGGCCTGTACATGTCAGTAGTTTGATGTGTGGAGTGTGATTGTGATTGATGAGTTTCTAGAACTGAGAACAATCATATTTTTATTGAAATTATTTGAGAAGTGCTGTTGACATTTACAAAATTTTACAAAAAGTGCATAGAGCACAGGTTTTTATCTGGATCAAGCCATTTTAGGGTGGAGGGTACAGTTTACAGGTGGTAAAAGATGTGACTGTCTGACAACTTCATGAATTAGTCCACCTGTTGAAAAGTTTCTGAAACCTTGAGAAATGATTGTTGACTGACTGTAGTTAAGGACTGATGTGGATAGTGTGATTCTGGCCAAAGATCTGAACATAATGAAAGTCCATACCAAAATGGTACCAGAATAGTACCAGAATATCTAATTGGGTACAAAAAGTCAGGAAAGAAATTAGCTGAGACCTCTTGTCAGTTCTATGTTGGAAGAACCCAGTGTTTTGATCAGTCTTCTGCATCCCAGTACAATCCAGAAATGAAATGCCAAAATATCTGATGGAAAAGTTTCATCTCTAAAACCAAAAGAAAACATATATGTCATGTTCAGAGATCAAACCCATGTTGATCTACTGTTTTTATGTGAAAGGATTTACCCATCAAGAGCATGTCTGTCCAAAACGAGCAACCGAGTGTTCTACTTTATGTTTCAGAACTCTTACAGGGGTTTTTTGAAATAGACCAAATCTTTGATTTTGCAGGTGTATTTCGTATCATTACAGTATGCCCTTCCATATAGCACTTCTGGTAAAGTGTTTCTGGCCCAACACTAAACATTTGTTGTGTTCTGAAACTTAAAATTGTAATTGAAAGGATGTCAATGTGAATCATTTTGAAAGATACACAGCTGTGCTTCCGTGTGTGACAGAGACATGAGTGCAGGTACATTCAGATGTCTAGTACTTTGAGGGTGACTGTACTCGCAAAAGTTTTGGGTAAAATAGGTATTTGATTTATAGAGTCAGTATTGTTATTTGCCCTGTAATGTCCTGCCTAACCATATGTTAATCTTTAAACTGTAGTTGAAGGTGTCCGTGTGATCTGTATACAGGTTGCTGTTGGTTTGCTGACCAGTGAGTTGCAGCAGTCATAGCAAAGTGAATTATCCTTATCACATACCCGTGAGCATTCTGTGAGGTGCTTTCTGATTGGGAAAACCTTTTTCTCCGGTCACATCAGATCTTGAATGTAGTGTGGTAGTCTTCAAAACACCAATACAGAGTACCGCATCACACTTCATTTGTACTTTCCTCGTTACACGTTCTTTAAAAACCAAGAAAAGAATGTTTTATGTGCAGACCATGCTCCTCCATTCATCTCTCCCTCTGGAACCTTATCAGTGACTGAACTGTTCATCTGATTTTCATGATTTTCACTGTAGGAGTTCTTTTAAAAAGTTGTGAAACATGTGTGAGTTTTGTGCAGATCAACTCATTGAGTCATACTTTACTTAAGAGTGTAAATGAATTTCCTCACATACTTTCCATATTAACTAATGTGGGTCACATTTGGTGTGGGAGATCTTTACATAATGCTGTTGAGCAGTTGTGAGTTGAGAGAAAATTGGTGCAGTGAAATCAGTACTTTAATTAAGGCTGTAAGTATTCTCTATATTTTTAATTGGATTTGTGAAAAATTGGGTGCAGGTGATAGCCACAAAAATGTATTGAATGGTTGTCAGTTTCGTGAAGATTGGTGCAGTGAGAGTTGTGCTTTACTTAAGAGCATAATTGAATTTCAGTCCATACTTTGCACTGGTATTGTCTGATTTGGGTGAAGTTTTGTGTAGGAGATTTGCACTGTAAAGGCTGTTTGGCATTTGTGAGTTCTGTGGAAATTTGCTCAGAAAGGCTGTATTTTTTATGGATATTGGTGAGGTTACATTCATTCATCTCTCATGAAACTGTGACATTTTGAAAGTAAAGAATTCTCCTGTGAAGTCTGTTCTGTGTCAAAGAGTATACCATTTGCAGGCTTGTAATTGCTTGTGCACGTCATGAAGTGGGTGGGAAGTGTCTGTGAGTGACTGCAGTACCACAGGAAGTGTCTGTGAGTGACTGTAGTACCACAGGAAGTGCCTGTGAGTGACTGCAATACCGCAGGAAGTGTCTGAGTGACTGCATTACC
>BLKM01011687.1:0-15169 GCA_013340265.1 Coptotermes formosanus | reverse complement strand
AGTGTCATGAGATCTGTCAGTAGAGCTACAGCCTGAAGATGGGAGTGGGGCCAGATTGTGAAGCGTAATGTGTATAAAATTTAACCTACTTCTGGTCAGTGTTCACCAGTGTTCATTCAATAATGTGTCGCATGTAATTGCGGGTATTCACAGGTAAAATACTTATTTACCCATTCTGACAATAGAAGGCTGTGCAATTTAGTCGCAGAGCGTTCTAGTATTTATGGGATTGGCATGATTCCCGTATTAAATTTAACAAAATACATACACCAGTGGATTTTTGCAGTTTAGAGGCATTGTGTTTTCTGAGAAGTATGAAGTGGCCTTTCCTTGAGATGAACTTTGCCTTTCATGAGGTTTAAACTTTATAATGTACGTTGGCGATTCCGACAGAAAATAAGGTACGTGTTACGTCACGGACATATGCGCTTACAGTTTGCAAGAACTGTATGTGCTGCTTGCGGTGCTGAGGCCTGTTACTCGAACCTGGCTGTGCCATTAGAGGCGCTTCGCTGCGATGGTTAACCATATGCCTAACTAGAAATACAAGAGTTTGAGATGGCTGAATGAAAATGTAGGGCAGGTTATAACTACGTAGAATGAATGACGGCGTGGTACAGTCCTACAGACTACATGAAAGTGAGATAACACTTTCAGTTGATGGAAACCATTTTGCTTCAACAGATGTGGCTAATCGGCGAAGTTTTGCTCACGCTTCCCCCCTCACCTTCCACTACACACCAACTTCTAAAAGATGGAAAATTCTTCGCCAGAGTTCTACAAGTGAAGGAGAACATTAGTTTTCAGTTAATTTGTTTGTTTCCTGAAATAATTCTATTAGTTCAACTTATTTGAAGTTTTGGGGCACATCCGGTATGGTGTTACGGATTTATTCTTTAGGAAATCATCAACTGTTTTAGTTCGTATAGTTTATTATAACTTATTAGAGAACAACAGCAGTAAATCAAAATTATATTTACACGGTTAAGAGCAAATTAAACTTCGTGGTTGCTTCTCACCATTCAGTTCAGTATCTGTAATGTTCCTGCCTTATATCTAAGTTTCTTAAGATGAAAATGTACTGAGATATAATTTTACCTGTTCATATGGATGGAAAATTTTGTTTCTCACCACAAGGGAAGTAGTTACTATTTAAAAGGTTGCCATTTCAGTTACCCTTAAATTTCATCACCAATTTAAAGTGTCAAGTGCAGTGATGTAACTAAATTTTTATGAGCTTTCCCAATAATGTAAACGCATGACAAGGTCATATCCTTGCGTGTCTGACCAGCTGATTGTTTTCTCTCCGACGCTGCATTACAAATATTGCTTAACCTTTTAAAGCCTAGCGGTAACTTTACATACTGCCAGGTTTAACATTAAAAAATTCTACGTGGTGCCCACATTGCGTTTATGTGTTTTGTACGGATCTCAGAGCAAACAGCAACTTTTGCCTTATAAAACATTAACAGGTTGGTTTTTATAACCGAAGTGGAAAGTGTCTACTGCGCGGTACGCACTGAGTCCTTACATAAAACAGATATGCTTCGTCTTTAAAGGGTTAAACTTGGTACTGAGTACTCACAGTAAGATTAGTTGAACGAATCTAAGTTTTTCGTATTGTGTGGTTGAACTCTTATTTTAAACTTGACTTAAATTCAGCACCATCAAATTTTTCAAACATCTAGAGTCTTCAGCTTTTGTTTCGGGATTTTTTCAATAAATTGAATGTTTAATAGAATACAATAATAATAATAATAATAATAATACAGTGATTATTAACATGCAGACGCAACATTACAAATGCCAGTTACAAGATCACAAGTACGCCACAAGTACAATAAATACACAAAACGAAAACGTAACATAAAATATAAACAAAGTGTACTACTACTACTACTACTACTACTACTACTACTACTAATAATAATAATAATAATAGTGTTTTGCTGTGAAATGTCTGTTGATTGATTGGATTTATAATGATAAAGTTGTATCTACAGTAAATGGACATTAGTGCAATACGGCATACTGCAGATTACGGAGGATGCTTTTTAAAATGCGTATATTTCACAGGCTGCACATTTGAACTCCTGTATCAGTGGTATATTTGCCTGTCATGTTATGCTGCCTGTCCGATATGCATTACTCGTCCGTTTTGAGACGAAAATAGATCCCAGTTCATGGTGAATGTTACGTAGGCCTTTATCGGACGTGGGTATGCGGATTCTACTTGTTTGGAGGCTGATCCAGTATATGAGGCAGAAACTTTCGAAATGGTGACAGTTTTGTAGCGGGTGGGTGATGTCACATGATTGGACAACTCCTTCAGTTTTCTGAAAAGCTGTCATTCATTGGTGAAATAAAAAGCAGAATATAATGTATACACTTTAAACCAAATCCGTTCGCCTTTCAATATTTTTACTTCAAAAGGATGCTGATCTGTGTAATTCGTTGTACCGACCATGTAGATTTCAATTCGAAAAGGCTGTGTACTCATTACATGCATTTCATGTTACTTTGAATATTCTGGACATAGAATAACGCCGGTTGCGCACACCTCAATTTCTCATGATGTTATCGATATAGTTCCAGATTTTAAATAGTTAATGTCTATAACTTATAAATATTTTAGTTTCTGTAGTCTTTGATGTTGTGGAAGTTTCTTAAATTACCACACACAGTACGTCGTTCTCTTTTCTTACTCCCTTTTGGTATCATCATTTAAATTTCCTATATTTTACTTTATTTTTTTGCTTTCATTTCCTCCTATTTTATTTTCTTTTCTTACTTCCAATTTTTTTCCTGTCCTCTCGTTTTTCATGTTTTTCCCTCTCATTCCCTTCCCTTCTCGTCTCATTCCCTCCTATCATTCATTTCCGTACCTGTTTTGGTAATCCATGCGTTTCTTGAGGGCTGGTTGCAAATTTTTCAAATTTCCCACCGTGTTCTCTTGAGTTACAAGGAGTTTTCAGCTGTCATAAAATATACATTTGCATGGTCTGTTTAAGTCCTCTGTAAAAATTTGCTGTTTTGAAAGTAGTGAAAATTCAGCTAAATTCTAAAAAAGTCCATCTCAAATCTTCAGGGAAAGTGCTTTTTTTTAAATAGGTTACTAACCATCAAATCTTCGTTACACCTACCAGGCAAACTTTCTTCTTGGCTGGCGCAACTTACATAGTTGTTTTGCGTTAGTGAGTGTACTGCCGGTGTGTCTATGTGACAGGGTTTCTCCTCACCTCAGAGGGACTTGAAGCAACAATCAGACTACACTGCATAGTGATTCCAAACTTTAAACTGCTCCCACAACAGCTCTCGTACGTGTTGCTGTAGCCGTGAATCTTGCAGCCATTTGGAGCGCTGGGCTTCGCGTCGTATCTCGACTCCACTATTTACATGCTCGCTGCTTATTCATGTCAAAAACATTCGGCGCTTTTTGTCAGTAGTTACTTTGTTGAGGTTAAACTGTGTCTATTGCCATTCGAGTTAGATTAGGTTGTTTAGAATTAAGATATATCATGCAATTGTTGCTGAGGAAGGTAAAGACGACGATGATGATGATGATGATGATGATGATGATGATGATGATAATTACACGAAACAGAGTTCTTGGAAGGTGAACAATCCCTCAGCTACAAGCTGTGTAACCACAAGTTTCAAAACAGCCTTCTGCTGAACGTTATCCCGAGTCAATTTAATCCATTTCACGCGCTTACACCACATTTAAGATGTATTTTATTGTTATCCTCCCATCTTCGTCTATGTATCCCGAGTGGTTTCATCCTATTCAGTGTTTTTGTCTAAAATTATATATACGTTTCTTATTTTTATCAAGCGTTTTAAATGATACTCTAGTTTTGCTTTTTTTTTTTTATTGGACTGCTCCGGTGCTTTGTTACGTGTGCATTAGGATGCTCCTCTTCTGTAGGGTTCTCTGTTCTCGTCTTAGGTCCTCTCTGACTTACGTGCAAGCATTCTCGTGTTCCATTAGGTTGAGGGACCCTGTTTGTCACTCATGTAAATTAAATTACAGGTACTGCATTTGTAGGCCATTAGTTGGAAGACGCAAAAATGGCAGAACGTACGAGATTATAAAGTGACGAATTTAAAGGAAAGAGGCACAGACATACAATAATATACTGTTGAGGGAAACAGTGCGCTAGTTGCTTGATGGTAGGCAGAGGTATAAGATGTTATAATATTGAAATCAGGTTTAGGTAAGTAGTTTTTAAAGAAGTGATATTTTATGGTGCTTTGTGAATTGTTGAGGTTACTCAGCTTGGAATTTTGTGTGGTGAAATTACCTGAGTGATGATTTGTCTAGCGCGTGTTATATAATATCGAATGTTTCGATGTTATGCATAAAGTTTGGAAGATATGAAAGAGATCGATCATGGTCTATTTTCACACGCTGTTTTGGAATTATGTTGCTGAAAGTGTGGAAGGAAAACGAAAGTGAATTGGTGTAGTCTGCTGGTCAAGAATCTTGACTCGCAGCCTTCCCTTAATGCCAAGCTATAAACCGTGACTTTGTTAGGTTCATTATTTAAAGAATCACCGTGTAGTACGCGTGCATATGAAGTGACTATACTGTTTGGGATATATCTGAAGGTAAATCTCGTAATCGAGCTATACGTTGCTGAAATAAGAGCGAAATGTTCCCCTAAAACGAGTTCCAGCACGTAAAAAAAAAACATATTGCCAAAGTAGTATTTCGAGACCAAACTACAGAAACTGGTACGAGCTGAAAGCCGGGTAATGAATACAGACAAAATCAACAAAATATAATAACGGGAGAAGTAGAAATGAAGGATATCAATACTAGATATTTGTTACATATATATATATTTATATATATGTACACACACGCACGCGCGCACGCGCACAACACAGCTGTGGATAGTACTCACACAAAAAGAAGCCATATTATTTATTTATTTATTTAAAACTTAAGTTTGAAATAAATATGTGTAACCGAAGACTGCATCAAATGACCTGTGGACTTTCAAACGTCGTGTCTATTTTAGAAAAAATGTTTTCGTCTTCATGCACTCCTAATATATGTAGATGAATCTATCCTAAAAATGTAAAAAATGTAAGATGTCAGAGGCATGCCTGTACGCATATACAAGTATGCTTCAGTTTCTCGATTATGTATTAATAATTATGTTCTGATGGTGGCAAATTAATGCTGGAACGTGTAACCAATGTATGATGAAAATGTGCAAGTGATTGTTTATTGGGTTAGGTAATGCATATTATTATTATTATTATTATTATTATTATTACCTTAATCGATACAATTGTATGCTACAGTTGAGTATTCCTAACGCAGTGTTGCCATTGTCGAAGGAAAATGAACGTGACTTCTGGAAGGGATAGATAGTTTCATGACAGAAGGTCTAAACTTTGTGAAATGAAAGACGAAACCAGATGTGTGTAAACGATTTTTGAAGTATGTAACGAAGTCGAATAAATAGGTGAAAATTATTAAAGTGGACCTATGGGAAACGGGGTGCATGTCTCAGACACAGTTCAGTAACAGAGAACTGGAAGAGATATTAGAATGAAGAGCGCCATGATCTGTACGTCTCACCAAACATCATTCGAGTGAATAAAGGAAGAAGAATGAAGTGGACTGGGCATGTAGCACAGATGGACGAGAGGAGATGTGTTTACAGGACTTTGGTGGGGAACCTGCAGGAAAGAACACTTAGAAGACCTAGGCGTAAGTGGGAAGATAATATTAAAGTCGATGTTCAAGAAATAGGTTTTGGTGCTTGGACTTCATTCATCTGGCTCACGGTGGCGATAGGTGGCGGGATGTTGTGAAGACGGTAATGGACGTTCGATTTCGATAAAATGCAGAGAATGTCTTGACTATATAAGAATCTGTTAGTTTCTCAAGAAGGACTCTGCTGCATGGAGTTAGGCACAATTCAGTGGCAGGCTGTTTTGAACACCGCAATAAAAATTCAGATTCTATTGAACTTGAGATGTTTCTTGGTTAGCCTGTTATTGACTCGCCAGAAACTGCGCCCTGTTTATTTAATTAGTTAATTGTGACCCGAAGAATGGAGTCACTGCTTGAAGTTTAGATTATTAACGCGTCACTCTGTTCGGCTGCTGTACGTGGCATTATTCGTTAATGTGTGTGGTCTCTATTGTCTATAGGAGGCGACTGTAAGCCTACTTGTGCATCATTGATGACGAAGTGTAGCGTGTACCACATTCAATTTTCATGTCCCGTTCTTTCCAAGTCTGGGGAATCTATATTGCAGCAGCGTGCTTGCGTGTGTGATGTCGCCAGGCTGAAGGAACAAAGGGGTGGGGGGGGGAGAGGGGGGATGACATGTCATACGAAACAGTTATCACGTCACATGTCTCGCGAAGCTCGGAGCAATTCCTGCCAAATTTCGTCGTACTCTAGGCTACTTCAAAACAAGTCGCATAACTTGACTTTCCTTTCCTGTGGCAACAGCCCAAATCGAGTCAATTCCGCCTTCTTTTTTGGAGGTTTCTAGATCACATGCATCGCTGGATTACGGATCCAAATCATGTTACACAGAAAGCTTACTTTAAAATTCTATGAGGAATGCTAAAATCGTATGTAGTTATTTTTAAGACATGTTATAAAAATATTATGATAATGCTTAGTGTCTTCTGGTTGAGGGATAATCTCTACAGACGTATTGGTTGCTGGTACATAAAGGGCCAGCCTCTCCGCTGTATAGAATAGCTTAATTTTGGAGGAACTCGGGAAATGAAATTTCTGCTTATAAAATGCCTTAACAGATCGTAACCGAAAGATGTTAAAAACTGAAACTTCAGTACATTTTAAGTTAAAATCGTGTCTTGCGTGACAAAAAGGCATGTGGGTTAGTGAAGGTACAGAGTAATTGGTTCTTAACTTTGACGTCAGATGGGGTATGTGGTCAGCTTCACATCCAGGGCGCTTTATGCCCGGGCATAGGGCTCGCTTTACCTATTTAGAAAGAGGCTGGGTGGGTCCCAGAGGCGATCTGGAGAAGTGTCTTGCCCATCCCTGGAATCGAACCACGTTTTATCGGTCATACAACTAGTAGCCTTGTCACGATACCGCCTACGATGTCAGGACGCACAATACCTCACGTTCTTAATTACTTTCTTAGTTATGGGAATGGAGAGACGGGGCAACTTAGTACGGCGCCGTCAGACGTGGCTGTTAGTTTGTTAGAATATTGATACAGAAAGACAGAAGTGCCAAGAGAAAGTCTGACTTATTGGCACGGTCAGACACACATCCTATAAAGGTCTGCCTTGGGACTGAAACCGAACTTCCGAAGTGACAGCTCGGCGACTAACCACGTGAAGTATAGCAGCACAATAGCTTACATCTGCCAGTAATTCATGTGACATGCCAACGGATCTGGGGAGAGGTTCATGTACACTGGCACAAGCAACAGATACAAACCCCGTGTTTCTAATCATATAATCCGATATTAGCATTGAATTTTGAAGAGTTATGCGAAGGAAAATGATAATGCTTCTTAGAGTGTGATGTAACGGCCTTACTAAAATGTAAGAATACAGACTTGTAAGTACTGTACGTACTGAGTGCTGCACTTTGTGATTAATTCTTGTTCAAGCACAATCACCGTTCAAAGAACTGTAAGCCATTACACAGCAGACGTACATACATTTGTCGGGTGTGCTATTTGCAGCCTAGCACTTATAGTTTTAGCTGGACTGCAGAACGAAATGTGTTACAGACACCACTGCCTTCTTTTACGCCTTTTTGCTTTAACTCCCTTTACCCATTTCCACTACTTAATATACGCTCTCTCATTTTGGGTTTTCGCGTTTGGCCAGTTTATTTGCATTTATTTAAGTCTTTTTCTCTTTTGGTAATCCCGGTTTTGATTTACATCTTTTTTATTTACTCCCCTTTTTCAGGAACACAACAGGGCGTAACACAAGACCTTGGCTTATATAATCGTAGTAAATATATCACACTGCAAGAATGCATAAAATATTTTCCTTGTTGAAGAATGTTGCAAGGCTTAGGTTTGAATCTCATTGCGCATGACATCAAGTTGTTCCTGTTACAGCTTCGTTGTAAAGACAATAGACTGACATGTAAATCACAGACTTTTTGTAACTTAACTTATATATATATCAGTTTCCGTAAGTAGCATCCAACACGGAAAGGATAAATGTAGCAGTAGTTCTAATACGAACACGTCAGATCGATTCCACTCGATTTGAATCAGCTGTAAATCACTAAGATACAACAGAGGCAGATCCTCAGTTTAAGTCGACTCCATTCGAGACAGCTGGACTCGTGCAGTGTAGAAGAGATATACATGATATCGACCCAAAGCAGTGTACGAAGTCCCTCAGTGTTTTATCCATGTAGACCATTGAAACTTTTTTCCAAACATCTTCCTAGCACATTCCTCTTTAGTTTTCCTTGATATTCAATATCATACAACTTTGACAGTTGAAACACGCAATCGAGTGAACATAATTTTTGCTGTGGTACTGGAGATCTAGTCGCAGAACTATTCAAGTAATTCTCAGATTTTTATGCAGCCTGGGAGTCCCGAATCCACAACTGCCAGCCAGAGCACCATATATTGATCCAGTGCAATTCAGTTTACAGTCTTATATCCTGTCAATAAGAGTAATTTTAATATCATCCTTCCATTTACATCTAGGTCCCCCTTCAATTTATCCACTTGAAATTCCTTATCTTATGTATTTCTCATCTGCTGCCAGTTGTATATCCCACCCATCGCGTCTCCAGTAATTGGAGTTGACTATCCTGATTATATTTGTTACAGTATATAAATTACAAATATTCTAATTATATAATTTTCGCTTCTATTGATTCCTTCTAACCTCACAGGTTCAAATATTCTTCTCCACATCCTGTTCTCAAACAGTCTCTGTTCTGTTAAGGCGGCAGGCCAAGACTCTTTCCCATATAATTCAACCCATAAAATATTAACTTATAACCTGTATTTTAATATTTTAGGTTTTCATATAGGAAATATAAAGACAAAAGTACGAAGTCAACGATATTAAACCATCAGTGATTTAAACTGATTTTAATTCTATAGTTTAAATTTATATCATCAGATAACGTAAGAGTAATTGTCACAAGATTCCTCTTCTCCTAGAACAAGGCCTTCAGCATGTTTATCGTTTCTCCGAACTCTTTTTATTGTGCACAGAAGTAACAAATTTTATTTTCAGTTGTAAAAGTTTGAAGTTTATCCGGAATGTAATAAAACTGCTTTTATTCTGTTGCAACATAAAGCATTTAGTGAACCTGTAAAAGATGTTTTCAGTTGAGCATACCAATAAGTTTGCATGACCTGCAAGTTTGTTTCACAGAATAAAAGAAGAGAGTATTTTCACTTAAAACTCTAATTCCGGCAACTTTCCCGCCCGGAATTTACTCTTTAAAAGCACGTCATGTTTCGTCTATCTATGTACGTGTCCTTCTTGAAACTTTTGTCGTCTTAAAACTCTGCATCAGGAGTTTTCATCTGTCCTTAACTTCTCCTTTTCTTACGTTCTTTTACGTACGCATCTTCACATCTTCCTTTTCTTACCATTTATAGCCGTTGAAGTTACCTTAGGACGGTTTAAATTTGCTTACAAGTAGACGACGAATTATTAAATGTTAATGTGTGTGTGTGTGTGTGTGTGTTTGTGTGTGTGTGTGTCTGTCTGTCTGTCTGTCTTTAGTCGTATTGTATCCATTCTTAGAAACCTCGATAAGGAGGCCGGATTTTTTAGCTGGTTAACCGACTTTGTTGATACTTTTGAACCATTAAAGCGATGGAAAGATCTTAGAAAGTCAGTGAACAAGTTCTTGGTTTCCTATCCGTTAACTTCGTTTAAGACTGCTGTTCCTTGTGGTTTGCAGCAAAGAACAAGGAAAAGAGGGAGAGAAGGTGTGGTCTGACGAAGGTCGTAAAGAGACTCGTCTAAAGTGCAGGAAGTCGCTGAGAGTTCGTCTTGACACTACTAAGACGAAACTTGGCTTATTTGCTGACACACATGTGATAATCGTAGTTTTGTCAAGTTCAGGAATCCGTGTATCTCAGATCAGTACCGACTATTGCAGGAAATTAAAAATGTGTACCTTCCTGTAACAGAATGCGCTATCAAAACACGCTATTGGACACGATCCTGACCCAAACGCCTACGCCTCACATCCTCCGAACCTATTTCTCTAACGTATCTCAGTACTATCGCTTCATAGTCCGTTTTGTGAACTTTTTCCTCACCCAACATCTGTACATTTCAGACCTCACTCAACCTCCCTTCTACTCTCATAACAATACCACGAGACCTCATAATACAAAAAGTCTCGTCATCCAATGCCCACCATTTTCTTATTCCCTTAGCATGTTTTTCTATTTTTCGTTAGAACTGTTGCTAGAGTAAGGTTGTACAAGTTCAGGGCACCCAGTCGCCCAGCCTCTCAGGCGTATAGATTTTGTAACGTGGTTCCAAATATTCTCAACAAAGTTACTGTATTATTCCCTTAACCTTTTAAAGCCTAGCGGTAACTTTACGTACCACCAGGTTTAACATTAAAAAATTCTACGTAGTGCCCACATTTATGTGTTTTGTACGGATCTCAGAACAAACAGCAACTTTTGCCTTGTAAAACATTAAGAAACTGGTTTTTATAACCGAAGTGGAGAGTGTTTACTGTGCGGTTCGCACTGAGTCATTATATAAAACAGGCACGTTTCGTCTTGAAAGGGTTAAACTTGGAAATACCAGTTTGCACGCATGGAGCAGAATGAGCCGGATAAGAATGAGTTTCACAGGTCACTCCAGAACTGTGGGTGCTCAGTATGAAACTAAATTCACATCACTCTTCGGGCACCAAGAATTTGAAGATGTCTTGTGGATTTTGGAAAATTTTTGGATCCCTGTGTTTGACAATGTAACTTAGTTTGGTGACAAGCGTGACAATAGAAATGAAGGTACATTTAAAGCCATTCGTGTGTTTGTGTGGGATAGATACATAGATTCACAGAACGACTGAGTTGCGAGCCCCAACAGAGACCACCACCTTCAGTCAGTCACGTGTCTAACCCGTTCTTGAGCTCTTTTCTTGTCAGTCAAGCGGTTAGATTATAACACATACCACCCGCCTCCACCGATTACCGAAATTAAGCATGTGTAGAGCATAGGGGCTTTTCATTCTTGAGTTCCAAGTACGAGTAGTTTAAAACCGTACAGCCTATTTTGTCTCTCGCTGTTAATAGAGGCTTCAGACAAGGCGTTTGAACAGCTGAAAATTGGATGCTTTATAGCCAGTACATAACCAGTACGTATCTCTGTGAGTACAATTTAGGAGACACTGATATTGATACAGATTATGTGTTGTATGAACTCTTCTCGTGCTGATGCCCGTGTCAATTGTTTAAAGACCTCCGACGTTTCAGAGACACACTCGGTCTCTATCCTCAGGGAGAGTGATCTGGCTGATCGTATCAAATCCGTCGCTTTTATATAAGCGACGGATTTGACACGGCTATCAGCCCGAGAAGAGTTCATACGATTTTGTCGCAGTGAAAGCCTGAAGACACGGAGCATGTGTTCCAATCCGCGACCCGCCAGGGTTTATTATGCGGTGTGCATACACATTTGTAAATTGTGTGTGTGTGTTACACATCCATTCAGATCCTAAAGTATACTACTTATTTAATTTTTAACCATGCGGCCCCCGAACCAGCCCACAGTAACGGTTGTGGCTCAATGCCTAAAAAAGCTGGACTCTTATGATGTAGGGCTTATGCTGTTACCTGGTGTCGGCTTAAAGAATCGATATCTATTCCAGAATTTGCAATTAGTTTTAGTAATGAACGACAATCATTCTAATGTCCGTTAGCCGAATTGACTTCATGACTGATATACTTCATGCTTTCTGTGAATTACGAAATAAGCTTTTATAGGTTATAAGAAATTTACCTCGTAAAGGCTAATCTATATATTTATATGGCTGTAATTCAAATGTAAGACGAGTCAAGACGCTGAATGACTTAATCATGAGTTCTTCAGCTTTATACAGCACCCTTTTGATCTCAGTCTCACTGAAGTAAAAAGTAATTCTTGTGCTGGCATGCTTCACGACTTAAATTGGGGATTTAATTGGAAATGAATTAATCCAGAAAAATAAGACAAGCTGAAAACGAAATTCTAGAATCCAGCGGCAGGTCCGTATCATCATCATCATCATCATCATCATCGTCGTCGTCGTCGTCGTCGTCATCATCATTTTTATTTAAACGGGCTGTTCATGTAACTTACATTTTCTGAACGTTCTAAAATCTACCGCAAACCTGCTATGTATGTAGAAAGGAAACCTCCGGTGTACAAATGTGTCAAAGAAATATTACAAACCCAAAATCCGTTATGATATATCGTAACTTATTTATTTCCTAGCGATAAGTGGTTACCAACCCCTTCCCTCTCAACCGGTAAGTTGGAGGATCACCTTTTATCAGGTGCCTGTTATTACTTAGCATATTCACATGTGTACTGTGTTTTGGAGGCTGACCTCTCCATCCTCAGCCTCAGGATATTTCGCGTGATGACGGGCTATCACACAACGCCGATCCAAATGCTGTAGCTTGTATTAGTGATGTGTTAAGATGGAAAATGAATCTGAAATTTGTTTCTGGGGAGGGGGGGCTATTTTAGGCCCCTTGCCCGTAACTCCGTGTTTTCCTTCCTATTCTCACTTCTAAATTACATAGTAAAATAACTTAAATGTGTTGCAACATATTGTCCTTACCGAAACCAACTGTCACTTGCATGTACTTCTGTAGTTCATAAAACAGAACACACCTGTAAAACATTAAATCAATAACGCACGAAATCCCCTTAAAATTACAAACCACTTACAATTAAATCTAGTAGGCTCTGTGTGCCGTTCAACATGTGTATGAAATGTGAAGTATGTCTGCGTGTATCAGTAGATTTAATGTAGTTGCTATGGATCAATTCACTCTTAGAACTAATCCTCGCTTTCAAATTTAATTTCCATGAAAACAAGTTTTCCTTCATAAGAATCTGGAAAGCAGGTGATAGAATTGTTTATTTATAATATTAATTAACAGTTAAAATCCTGAGTTCATTTTTAAAAATAAAAACTCACGTCCGTTAAATGCAGCACGGTAGGATATTACTTTCCGTCACATTTATCTTTCACATCATCAAACCGTAAGCTCCTTCCGTGCACCCTTGCATAACGTTCGTGAAGTGAGTATTTCAAAATCATATAAAAGACAAAATATTAAAATCCTAACGTCGGTTATAAATTAAGCCTTTAGTATAATCTTATTAGCCATTGTGCCTATCCAGTTACAAACACAGAATACAGTAAGGTTAGTAAAGATACAAACACCCTTCTAAATCAGTTCTTCCTTAACCTTTTAAAGCCTAGCGGTAACTTTACGTAGGCCCAGCTTTAACGTTAAAAAATTCTACGTGGTGCTCACATTGTTTTTATGTGTTTTGTATGAATCTCTGAAGAAACAGCAACTTTTTCCTTATAAAACATCAAGAGACTGGCTTTTATAACCAAAGTGGAGAGTGTTTACCGCGCGGTACGCACTGGGTCCTTATATAAAGCAGATATGTTTCGTCTTTAACCTTTTAAAGCCTAGCGGTAACTTTACATACGACTAGGTTTAACATTAAAAAATTCTACGTGGTGCCCACATTGCGTTTATGTGTTTTGTACGGATCTCAGAACAAACAGCAACTTTTGCCTTATAAAACATTAAGAGACTGGTTTTTATAACCGAAGTGGAGAGTGTTTACCGCGCGGTACGCACTGAGTCCTTATATAAAGCAGATATGTTTCGTCTTTAAAGGGTTAATGTCACACGATACCAAGTGAGCTGCGAATCAAGCCACCTTTCCTCTCCTGTGGCGCAACAGCCCAAATCGGTCCTAGGCCTCCTCCTTTTGGAGGTTTCTAGATCACACTCAGACACACCACACTCGGTAGGACTCCTCTGGACGAGTGATCAGTCAGTTACAGAGACCTCTACCTGACAACACACAAACACTCAAAAGAGACAAACATCCATGCCCTCGCTGGGATTCGAACCCACGGTCCCAGCAAGCGCTCGGCCGAAGGCCCACGCCTTAGACCGCGTGGCCACTGGGATCGGCACAAGCTACCTAGGTCACCGTTTAAAACTTAAATATTCTGCTCTTAAAAGTATTACTCACTAAAATTTGGAAGGATAGGTAGGGCGTCTTAACAATATTCAGTCGCTGTTAATTGGCTACTGGTGATTATCAAAGCTCAGAAATATTTTTGCTAAGTTCTAAGTTTTAAAAATAAGGTAAAATGACGGCCATATTTCGCTATTCCTAAGTCATCAGCACGTCTTTTCTACAGCCTATAGCCTACCTTACATATCCTCTGTGCAACGGAAATGCTTCTTAACGGAATTTTGATTGGGTAATGGTGAAGTCATTTGCTATCAAGTGGATGAATGACATTGGTTTTCAATAACATTGCAACTCAAAAGCTGTAATTGATGAGGCTGACATCTCGCTGAACAGACCTGTTTGTCGGGCATGAAATAGACGCATTTTGACTGCGGTCTTTCATTAATTATTGGTTAGATATCGGATATAGCATGGCACGACAAGATGGCGGCTACAAGCTCGCCATACGGCAGAAGCGTGACTACCGAAACATCGATCACCGGTCGACAGGCTGTAAATACGAGTGAGTGTAAACACACCGGAATTCTATAAATGGTTTAGAAAATGTAAGTTAACTTACAGCAATTTGACATGACTCTAAAGCATTTGGAGACGTCTATTTTACACTACTGATATATTAATGTGTTGCTGTATATATATGTTCTGGCGTAGCGTAAATTTGCTCTTAGTTAAGGTGGAGTTAAGAATTCTGAAAGCTTGTAAAAGAGAAAGATAGAAACAGATAGACAGGACAAATGTAAAAAAGAAAGGTAAAAATGAAAATGAAGGCAGAAGGAAATTAAATGTAAAAAGTGAGGGAGCCTTGCACGTAAATTACACACACTTAGTTTCGGATAAATAACTTCAAACTTTTCTTGCACTCACTCACTCACTCACTCACTCACTCACTCACTCACTCACTCAC
>BLKM01011682.1:0-131335 GCA_013340265.1 Coptotermes formosanus | reverse complement strand
TTTCCCTATACAGCATTAACTGACTGGCTTTATAACCGAGACGGTGTGTTTACTGCGCGGTACGGACTGAATCATTAAATATACGTTCTGCCCACACAGTGTATTTGTGTGTTTTGTGTGGATATCAGAACAAACAGCGATTATTTCCCTATACAGCATTAACTGACTGGTTTTTATAACCGAGACGGAGTGTGTTTACTGCGCGGTACGGACTGAGTTCTTAAATATACGTTCTGCCCACACAGTGTATTTATGTGCTTTGTGTGGATCTCAGAACAAACAGAGATTATTTCCCTACACAGCATTAATTGACTGGTTTTTATAACCGAGAAGGAGTGTTTACTGCGCGGTACGGGCTGGATCTTTAAATATACGTTCTGCCCATACAGTATATTTATGTGTTCTGCGTGGATCTCAGAACAAACAACGATTACTTCCCTACACCGCAATAACTGATAATACACCTCTGGTTTAATGCGCGGCAGTAACTGAATCCTTACATGTCTGGCTGCACTTCAGGTTTCAAAGGGTTAAAGTATGTCACAAAATTAATAAGGCACGGGGTACATCTAACGTTTTATAAACAGCTTTACAGTTTCACTTTGTATAAAGGCTGCAGGCATGAGCTGATAATTCTTCTCTATTGTTATGAAGGATAAAAGAAGTCGTGTCGTGTTATTCAAGACAGTCTGTCTGTACCATTAACAACATCATCAAGGGGTAGGGGGCGGTGAATGACAACAGAGCTGCTCCAGTGATGAGTATCCCGCGCTAGCTCGCAGCATACACAATATTACTGATATTAAATATTAAAGCAGAAGCAGGAGGAAAGTGACACTAGAGCGATTTTTAAAGGACGAGAGAGGTTCAGAGGGGAAGAGAGGCAAAAACCCACTAGAGGTGTTTCAACAGGGATGGTGGGTGTTGTAAGGAGAGAACGTGGGGGGCGCACTCAGCAGTCTAATCACTGGGATGTGACATTGTGGTGACTGCAAAACGGCTGTCAATTTCAGGGCCAGGGACTCGTGTCACGCATCTTCGAACGCTTGACCCTGAAAATGAGGTTACTACCATCCTTCGAAACGTCGGGAAGTATTAGCCAAACGACACAGCGCCACGTGGCAGAAAGGCGCAATCTGATGCCGTTTTGTACGTAACAAAATTTGATAAACGTGAGTTTACGTTACTCACTGCTTCAAGGGAACTACGTGAAAACTGCTGTCACTGCACGTGTTACTATTTAAACTATTCTGCTGGCTTAAATACATACAGAAGTTTCCCGTCACTATCAAGCCACGTCACCAACTTCATACCTCTTTTGTGAACACTTGACCAATTTCTTGTGTTGCATACGTAAAATACAGCTATATTCTTAACGGCGCGCTGTTTTGGTATGAAAACCTAAATGAATGTCACTTGGAAGATCCAGGCATAGATGGAAGAGTCATACTAAACCGAATATCAGAGAATATGACTGAAGCGCGTGGACCTGGCGAATCTAGCTCAGACTAGCCACAAATGGCGGGATCCTGTACAAAAGGTAATGATCACAGAGACATCTAACAGCCAAACCGTTGCTAATTCTGTGGCCGAAGTATGAGAGTACGAAAGACGGACGAGATTTACTTCAGTCCACACCTCAATCCAGCTTGCTCCACCCTATGGCAGCAGTGCTTCTGCACAGCACGGCACACAGACGTACTAAAAATGCACTTCAATTAACTGACTTACGATGGAAGATTATACGCAAAACATACTTAACGTGTGGAAGACAATAGCAGTTTTTCCCAAGTACCTCCCAATGCATATCGAATCCTCACACACTGAATTTTGTCTGAAAATTTAATGACAATCCATTGTCAAACCCACAGGATAAAACTTGGTATACTCAATTTCCAGTTCTTAACCCAAGTCATCTGGAAACCCAGACTGGAAAAACTCACCATAAAGGTGCTGTCAGAAGACATCTTTCCGCAAAAAATGCAAAACCCAGGGAGCACACAGGCCTGCGAATGCACTTGGGGCTTGTAACTGGATACCAGCCGTATATACAGACGTATAATAATCTGGTTATTACGCAATTCCGAAATATCCAGGCGGTTTCCAGACTACACGGTGTCCGAGACAGGTGTGAGGAAGATACCTAGGCCTAGAGAAGACTAGCGACAATTTCACAGTGAGGACCTTCAGGACTTTTATTCCTCACGAAATATTATTCGCATCACCAGATCAAACCAGAATAGGGTGGGCGGAGCATACAGCACGTACGGGGGAGGAGAGAGATCCACAGACGGTTTTGATGAGAAAAGCTAAAGGACAGAGACCACTTGGAATACCTAGACGCAGATGCAAGAATATTAAAACTGTATGTCAAAGAGACAGGATTCGACGAATCAGAGTGCCTTAATCTGGGCCAGGACTTGGACAAACGGAGGGGTGTTGTGACCAGGGTAACGAGCCTTCGGGTTCCACAGAATGGGGAGGAATGTTTTCACTAGTGCACAAACTTGCAGTTCTTCGTGGAGAACTCTGCTCCATGTGCTCAAGACTGCACTTCTGATCAACTCACATCACAGATACAACGGCATGGCGACGAAACATCTACCTGAACGTGGCGTTACACGCATATTTACTGAATGGTACATACAAAACTATGCAGGCCACATGTTTCGGCCTCAGTCAGTCATCACCAGGTCTGATGTAAGAACGTGTTATTTCGGTGTTTCAACACAATACAGTCGGTCAGTTGAGACCCGGCCACCACAGCAGTCAAGTTTGTGTGACGGGGTGAGTGCACTGAGCAGGGTGCAGCGCATCAGAACAAAGTAATAACAACGCATGCGCCGGCATGCAGCTCCACGTCTAGGAAATATTCTTCCTTGCCAGTACTTGAGAGATATTGGATTAGGCAGTGCGAAGTGGCAGGAAGCTGATGTGGCGGTGAAAGAGTGTTGTATGAGGGGCGGTTTGGATAGAATGGCGACGGTGGTGGCGGTAGTCGTCTTGCTACAGGACAAGAGAAGGAAGCAAAAGGAGAAGAAGAGACGGAACTAAGAGGGATAAACGTGATCCCATTATCCTCCTTGAGTACAACAGAAGAGGCTTCTTCCTCCTTGTGAAGTTGAGGAGACTGCTTCACCTCGGCACACTTTGACACAGCAGCTTGAAAAAGAGACACACAGTTGCTGCTGCTGCTGTTAAGCACGCTATCAGCATTAAGCAATTTTATATACAGTGGGGTCGCGCAGCCTGCTGGGAATTACTCCGAGAACGAATGGAAAATGTTTTAATACTGAAACGAAATTTATTATTATTATTATTATTATTATTATTATTATTATTATTATTATTACAGCTGTCCCGGACTTCCACCTGCTACGCTAGACGCTCATCAGCCACTGTCATACCCAGCGATTTTGGAGTATTTAGAAAAATACAGATTTTGCTTGAAGATTTAGTAACATAATTAGGTTTATTACAGTTCACAGAGACACTTCATTATTATTATTATTATTATTATTATTATTTATAGGCGATTTTCGTCATCTAAGTTAAACCGCTCCGTTGTGATTATTAGGCATAACATTTTATTTTCTGCCTTCACTCCACAGTGCACGGCATGTGTGAGTGAGCCCTGCTCAAATCATGGCGCTAAGAATCACCACCATCACCACCATCACCACTAATACCGTTATTAGTACTTCCGACAACTTTAAAGGACAATTTGTTTTACCACAAATCACACTTCACATCACTACAGCACTGCATTAGTCAGTCGCACCCGCATCACGTGTTCCTACGTCCAGACTGTCATCGTGAGTAGTCTGTTTTGTTCTTTCGATTTAAGTTTGATTGTCAATTAAATAACGCAAATCATTTGTTTCCTGCGTCCCACTTCTACTGTTCTCTTGATTACCTGTTCAGATGCCCTTGCACTGTGTCGGCATTGTAACTGGCTGCTAGGCTGCCGGGTCAGCGCTTAAATATATTATTATTGTTGTTTTCATTATTATTGGAAATAAAATTTTCAATTCGCAGATGAATACTAGCAACGTGTCATCACATATTCAGATTATACGGGACACTGGACACAGGTGAATGAAAGTATCCAACTAGGTTTTACACAAATAGGATATGTGTGTGCGTGTGCGCGCGCGAGCGCGCGTCCTGCATTTATGCGCTCAGGACGGCGCAGAGGGGCGCGCTTAGTGATCGCACGCAAAATCGCGAAAAACGGTCGCTCCAAAATCCGTCTGTAAGCGTTCACTGCAGCCGTAACGAAAGAAGCGGACCGCGCAGTGATGACAGTGGCGACACTGCGACAGGGCACAAGCACAAACTTGCGCTTGACGACACAAGGTTATGACGCTGTGTCGTTAGGTGAGCCGTTTCCGACGTTTGGAAGAAACGCAATGCCTCAGAAACGTCGGGAGTCATTCAACGACATGGCGTCATCAAGCAGAAGACTAGAATCTTCAGAAGCAAGGCTATGAGAACTTCACATGTCACAGACTCACAGGCACGATACTTCAAAATGCACTAACAGTTTCGAAACTGATCTGATGCTTCGTACAAAGAAGTGCAGGCTAAACCCCGGCAGTAAGGAACTCACAGCGATCCACGCCGATGTCAAGACGGATCCCCACGAACGCCAGGGTCACGAAAGACCTCCGCACACACCCTACAGAAAAGTCAGTGAGAGGTGAACACTCTCAGGTCGGTGATCGTGAATTGCGATCTCACTTGAAGAACTGCCGCACACATTTGTACGTGGACGTCAACTGCGCGAAGTAGCCTGTTACCAGCATCTTCACTAGAGGACGGCCTTCAGCCCTGAAGACGTTCTTACGGAAGGTTGGTACCTGCCTGCCGCGGAGCCACACACATGGCGCCATGAAAAGCAGGGAAGGGGCAGTGTTAACTGCGACAGCAGACAGCAGGTAAGTGTCAGCTTCAACCTGTCGCCGCTTAACTCTCGGGTAATAACACCCAGACCCCGTCCTGACGCTAAACATGACATCGTACGGGTACACGCACAGACTCAGCCCGTACCGCGCAGTAAACACACTCCGTCTCGGTTATAAAAACCAGTTAGTTAATGCTGTATAGGGAAATAATCGCTGTTTGTTCTGAGATCCACACAAAACGCATAAACACACTGTGTGGGCAGAACGTAGAATTTCTGAATATTAAACCTGGCCGTACATAAAGTGACCACTGGGCTTTAAAGGCCTACAGAAGTATTTATAACGTACAGATGAATTCTGCAACAAAGGAAACAAACTGCAATATTAGTGTGATTTCTGGTTTGCAAGGACTTCTGTGTGCTCCGAGAAACACAGGCTACTTTGAAGAAACTCTACACTGCGACTGATTTACGCACTCCAACGCAACACAAGCAAATGTTAGAAACATATAAAAGAGAAAACTTACTGTTTCGATTCCAATAGCCATTTATCTATCAGGTGTCAAGCAACACAAGATCTACTGCTGCCTGCCTCCACAGCCTTCTATAAATCTTATCGAGTTTGAGTCTACAAATCCTTTTCCTGGGAGTAACGTACGAAGCAGGGGGCAGCCATGTTCCTGTCAGTTCAGAAGTATAACGAATTAAAAGAGCGTGAAGTCAAAATCATGGAAAACTTTGCACAGTGCGCATGGAACTGTATTTTCATTTTATCGACTCGGCTGTTTGAATCGAATAAAAAAACATTTGTTACGAAATTTTGAGGTTCTCACAGCGGTTTTGCTGAAAACTCAAGTCTTCTTGGATGTGGCGCTGTTGCGTTAGCTCAGTAGTTCCTGACGTTTCGGAAGATCATGTTGCCGTCATCTTCAGGGTAACTGCAGGACTAATTGCTCCTTCACCGTTTTCCATCGAAAATGAACGCAACAGACCTTCCGAAACGTCGGGAACCAGCCGCCCAACGAAACAGCGTCACATCCTAGAAGCCCTGAAACTTCAACGAAGGGTTTATTGATTTCAGTTCACTTCTTTGCATTTGCAATTACCTTTGATACGTGCAGTCTGTCCGTTGCAACGTTACTACTACAAACTGTCACAGCGCGTCAGATGTGTGTACAGGGTCACCCCGACTTACGAACTGGATACCTTCTCAACACCTGGTTGTAACTCGAAAATACGAAATGCGATGGAACAGACACACCCCAGCAAGTGGAGGGGGATTCAAGGCAGAAGTCTTTCTTTGCAATCTAATAAGGACAGTTTCTTCAACAAAATGTGAAAAGGTTAATCAGAACGTCGTCAAGTAAATCGCAGAAAAATATTTTCATAGTAGTCTGAATTGAAAATTTTTAAAGGAAATTTTGGTGGTAACTTCGCCTGGCCCAAGTCACGGAGTGGCTGTAGATGAATACAATCACGAAAGACAGGGCTAAAAGCGGAGTTTCGAGCTAATATAATGAGTACGTACTCATAGGCGTTTTCAGGTATGAGGGGAAGGGGAAACAAAGATCCGTCTTTGGTGGCGAAACCTGACGGAAAAAGAAAAACAACTTCAAAGACCGAGACACAGTTGGGAGGATAATACTGAAGTGCGTGTTGGTACGGGGGGTTAGACTGGACTGATCTGGCCCGGAATATGGACCAGTAATGAACCCCCGAGTTGCACACAATGCGGGCAATTTGCTATGTGAGAAACTGTCAGCTTCTCAAGAAAGACTCTGCTACACGCGGTTAGTTCGCCGTTGCTTGACGGCGCCGTGAACTGCTTACATATCACGCCACGCATGCTTGCAGTAGGCCCATACTAGCACGTGACAGCTGTTCAAACGTTACTCGCAGAGTGGGAGTCTAAAGTTGTTCTCGACTGATTGAGGTTAACCGGTCAAAAGTACAATTCAGTAACAAAGTCAATAAAAAATGAGTTTCTTGCAGCGCAGTAGAAGATAAAACATCACAAGCATTACGCAATACTTTCTGACTCTCTGAAGACGCCTGAAAAATTTCAGGGGTTTCTGTTAACTGAGAATTTTGTCTTGCAGGTAACTTTTATGCGGGATAGACAGACACGACTAACCGCACGTTACATGCCGCACTTCTCTCTCACTGTACACTACGACGACGCTGTGTTCATTAATTAACCAACGACAGGAGAAACTTCAAACTGAAAAATTACATAACCAAATTTCGAAAAAAGTTTCTAACTGTAAGCTTCTTTCACAAATAATACAAACCGAAATAATTTAATAAGAGCAGTACATAAATTTTTTAGAGCGTAAGGTCACCATGACAAATACTCGGACAGACCCAGAGGTGGTACGTCTTAGGGCCATCTAATGTAATTAGCAAGCGAAATGCAGGGTCTCAGCTGTCCGTCACGAAACTGTGGAGTGCTAAATCGCGTCGTCTGAATGAAAAATAAGACTCATACGAGGGCGAGGACTTGCATTAAAGGAATGTTTACCTTTTCTGAAATATTCACATTCGTTATCACTCTGTTATTTAGCACTGTCAAGCAGGTAACACAGCAGTGCAGAGCTGTTCAGAATTTCGTCTGCGACGGTACAAGCTGCGGCGTCAGTTTTGTGTTTTACAGCACGCGCACAGGGTCCCCCGAACATAACGGCACTGACTTCGACTGGTCACAAAAATAATTTTCATGCCAGATTTAAGGTTCTCGCGCCAGTGACATTGAGGACTCAAGGCTTCCGGAAAGTCGCGGTATGTCGCTGGTTGTTTACCAACCTTTGAAACGTCGGCAAAACTGAACGTCTCGGACCTATCAGCGCTTGAAGGTAGAGGCAGCACGTTCCTTCGAAACGTCCAGATATTAACAGCGCCAAACCAGAGAGGATATGAATACAGAAGACAATTTTCGTTTCTGGTCGAACTTCACTGAATTTCAGAAGCGGAAATTTGCTAGGGCTGTAATGCCATGGCCTTGAATATGTGGCTACCGACATTTAGAAGGAAAGTAGCGTCCACGTCTTCAAGGGTCGTGCGAGAAGAAATTCTGCCTGTATCTCATATACCAGTAAAATTTCGTTTCTCATGTTTAGGGAAGGGTACAGGCCGAGGGCATTCCACAACAGGGTGCCAGAAAGACGCTGTCCTACAAGGGAGGAAGTAACAGCACACTAGAGAAAACTGCACCGTTTGGAACTTCATGATTTTTATACCTCTTCAGATATCAGAGGTGAGCAGATGAAGGATAATCAGATGGACGGGGCATGTGGCTGGTATGGGGAGGGAGAAACAGGCACGATTTTGGTGGGGAAACGTGAAAAAAAGGCAACTTGGAAGACCTGGGCGTAAATAGCAGAATAAAATTCAAATCTTAAAGGAGCGGAATGGAAGGGGGTGGACTGAAGTCATCTGACTTGGGAAAGGGCAAAGCGTGAGCTGTTGTGAAAACGGTAATGAACTTTCCGGTTCCTTAAAATGTGGGGAAATTGTTAAGTAGCTGAGAAACTATTCGTTTTTCAAGGAGCATTGCGATGCGTGGGGTTAAGCTGTTAGAAATACCTGCAAAATGTTCCACAGATCGTATCGAAACGGCCTTTCAAAACCCGAAGTATAAGTCGTAATTTCTTTCCACGTTTGGAACACACAGTTCTTTTGCAAATAACTGCAATACTTTCGCACATTAGATCTCGCATTTCGTTGAACCTACGTACCCCCAGTCCATCCCCCTTAAGCCTTTACTCCGCCATACAAGAAAGGAAAAGGCAAGTAAAAACTCTAAGCAGGAAAAATGGATGTAGTTTGTTGAATAGGTGGGAGGAGTGTCGTACACGATTTGTGTTACACCTTGCTGCACTAAGGTTGGTAAGAAGCCCTCCTCTGGAAGATACGATGGGGGGGGGGGGGGAGGCGTTGAAAAATATCACGTAATTAGTCTTGCGGACATATCGGCTGCCGCACCTGCTCAAGATGGAGGGCGATATGGTGCATGTGGCGGTGACGGCGCTGTGCTCGCTCTTCAGGGAACTATAACCATCTACATGCGCAACTTACTGCAGGCAGTGGGCCCCAGCGGAGCCTCAAGGCGCGGCGGAGAATGAGCATCACAAAGCCTTTTCCCAACATAGCTACTTGTAAACTGGTTGTGACACACTAGGCAGCTCACACTCAACCTGAACTTGTACAATACATCGCGTTCACTCCTGGAGCACACAGTCATCTCAAGAAGCCTGTCACATTCTTTACAAGAGAGAAGTTTGTGTCGGTATGTTTGTTCGAGCTCGCAAAACGATCCTGTCAGTGACCAATTTCTGTCTAGTTAGTGCGTGACAGTAGTAAGACTAACAAAGGTGTATTCCTTCCGTAGCAACATACTTTACTAAGGCGTTCTTTACTTGCAAAATGTCACAAGGTTTCACGGTACACGCGTAGATGTCATTTCATTTACACCCATAACAAAAGTGCGGCCCACACATGCTCAACAGCATCATATGCACATCCCGTCTACAAAATTTCATCCAGTGAGGGACGATAAATGTGGAAAAGTACGCAAACAAATTCTTTAAAGACCGCAAGCAAACACGGGTTTTCACAGCGTCGAGCTTTACGAAACACGAAATCACTCAGAACATTTTTTGGAAGTGCCCTGACCTGAACTTTATCCCTGTCGGACAAAAAATGTACAAAACACAGCCTTCCGGCACTTCAAAAGGAACACTGACAATCGGCATTCCGCTGAAATATTCTGTAGCGAACACCAATCAGAAGCGTGAAGAAACATTGAAAGTAGGCACACAAACTGATGTTTGGCCTTTAGTTAAGGACGATTCGCTCGCTGGGCCCATTCGCACGAAACCAACGCTCCTTCCGCATCTTTTTGTAACGAATTTCATAAAATTCCGACAACAGTGTTAAGCTGCTGACACGAGGTCAAAGAAAGAAAGATAAACGCGGTCTGCACATAAGACTGTCATCTTTTACTCACTAAAAACGCCGAATATTTAATTGAAAGGGGTCGAGAAGGAAACGGGTGTAGCTTCCGATGAGATAATACGTCGAAAGTTGACTGCAGACACTGTGGACATTCAGAAGGACAGGCTGTGGCCCGACAGAACTTCAGACGGGGCACAGGATGGTGACGTGCATCAGCAGTGCAAGGACAGAGGAGAGAGAACTGCTAAGCAGCTTAGTTGAACACATGAACTTCGACAAAAGAAATACTGGCAGATCGCACGAACGCGAACTTCATAACCCAGAGAAAGAGACTAACACAAGCATGCAGTATGTGGCAAAAGATGGAAATGGCATGTGCCATAAGACGGAGAAAACATGTGTCCGGAAATGGCACCCATCTCGGTTACAAAAACAAATCAATTAATGCTGTATAGGGAAATAATCGCTGTTTGCTCTGAGATCCACACAAAACACATAAACACACTGTGTGGGCAGAACGTATATGTAAAGATTCAGTCCGTACCGCGCAGTAAACACTCCGTCTCAGTTATAAAAACCAGCCAGTTAATGCTGTATAGGGAAATAATCGCTGTTTGTTCTGAGATCCACACAAAACACATAAATACACTGTTTGTGTGGACTTCAAAATACAGAATGCTAAAGTCTGTGGTACGTGCAGCAATTACCGGATCTTAAAAGTTAATTTGTTTTTAATTTATTTTGTTACTATTTTAAGTCAGGCTTTAACAAAAGCTTCCTTCTAGACGTTTACAGTATTTCAGTTCACCCATTTACTGATCAGCGGCTTTCACTTGTTTCTAAAGGCACAGTCTTGTTCTTCGCGATGCACAATTAGAAATGTTGCATACGTCTACACAAACCAACACTGCGCCCCGTCATCACTCTGCGCCACTTTTTGTTCCACTTTCGCACGGACCTCTTCGCCGCAATGACTGCAGCTACCTCACTTCAGCCCACCAGCACTGTCTGCTGGGAAATATGTAAAACTTAAGGGAAAAAGATCGAACTTTTGGTTTAGGTTAGGTGGCTTGTAGTGGTGCTAGTCTAGTAGTGACGCGGTGGTGGTGACAAATACAGAATTTGCATTTAAATAGGGTATTTCCATCTGTGATACGCCACCGCACCCTTTCCTTTCATCCCTCTCTGTCTCTCCATCTTCTCCTGGACCAGCTCTCATCCCCGATATTAAACATCGTATTATTTAAATTGCAACGGACGACCGCAGAGGAAAACCTGTCACTCTTTTTCCCTTCATCTTCATCTTACTCCCTTACACGTACATATTCTTTACTTCCCTCCCGTCCTAGGCATTACTTCTATTTTTCTATTACATCCGGCACAAATATAACTCATCAGCCTGTCCGGACATGCGCAGATTAATTTGACATCAAGCAATTGCCCACAGAGTCTATTAGTAAGCACAGCAACATGTCAGTAGCTGGTTTAAAAAACTAGCACTTATAAATGAAGACAGAAATCAGATTTCTTCAGTGTGAAACACAAAAGCGACCTGTACGTGCAAATGTCTACACGCAGAGATCAGCAGGCACACCCACAACGGGAACACTGGATACAAAACAGGGCTAGAACAGGCGAGATTTGATTTGTCCACAGCGGTGCTGTTGAGCATGTGACGCCGTGTCGTTGGAGTACAGTTTTTCTACGTTTCGAGGGTATGTGGTGCCTCCATCTACAAGGGTTGGTTGATAGAAGCTCAACCCTTAAGATGAACGCACTACATTCGTTCGAAACGTCCGGAAACAACAACCCCCTGACACAACGTCGCAGCCCAGAAGACGTGGATCCTCGCGGCTGTTGTAAATAGGCCACGTGTCAGGCCGACAGCGTAAGACGGTCCAATGAATGCCTAACACTCAAAGCGGGGAGCTGGGAGGGTTGCGCGACTACAAGGCGGAGACCACGCACGCTAATTACGCCTTGTACATGGGTTTAACCACGTCTAGCACAGTCTGTATCATGGGGTTTGAAACACGGGGCCCACGTGCTGTATGAAGCCCACCGATTTTGTGTAGCCCTCAACCTCAATGTGGTCCAGTCCGGTAGAAGTCGAAGAATATTCAGTGACGTCAGGAATTAAAACTGGTTTTATACCTGGGCCTTAAGCCCCCAGAACCTCCCTACCTCTGAACAGCTATGCAGAACGTCCGTCAGCACAAAGATACAAGTGCCGTACACTTTAACCTTTTAAAGCCTAGCGGGTACTTTACGTAGCACCTGATTTAAGATTGAAAAATTCTACGTTGCACTGATAGTGCCTTTATGTGTTTTGTACGGATCTCAGATCAAAGAGCAACGTTTGCCTTATAAGTCATTAAGTGATTCGTTTTTATAACCGAAGTGGAGAGTGTTTACAGCGCGGTACGATTTGAGTCCCTATATAAAACAGATTACCCTTCGTCTTCAAAGGGTTAATATTCGACACTTACACGGCCTGCAGTGCCGTTACTGCAACAAAGCATTCTCGAAGGCGTGCTTGATTTTAAACAAAAATTTCATACTATTTGTTAAAACAGCCTGCTGTCTTGCTCTAGCAGCGCGTGCACGTGGTGTCACAGCTCGATACGTCGCGTCGGTCACGATTACACTCTTCCCGTGTTCCACATTGTTCTTCACTTGTCCGACCAGCACCTCGGTTCTTCACCTTCCAGTCAGTGCGACTTAAGCAGCCTACTCAACTGGAAAGAGTCTGCTCAAATCGGATCATCATCTGCTTTGTACTTTCTCTGGCCCCCAAACAGAACGGATACTGATTTGGTGCGCTGAGTCCTTTAACACGGCTCAACAAGTGGGTGGGGATTTTCAACTGCGAAGCCACGGAACCTCCACAAAATGTGACATATTCTGGTTATAATTTCGTCAAATCCCGCTAACAAAGAGGCGCGTGCACGTACGTGTCAGCACGCACAGTCAAAGTATACTTCCTAACTGCCTGATGATTATGTTGCACTGCAATGCGTGGGTTCAGCTTTGTGCCGCCGCCGCTATCATCATCATCATCATCATCATCATCATCATCACAACCACCACCGCCACCACCATCGTCTTGTAATTAGTTCCGAAACTGATTGCTACAGCACGGCGTTTTAATGCGAAAATTCACTGAGAGATCGAAACACGGACGGACGGACAAACATCGACTTAAGTGTTCAAACGTTGTTAGGACACACCTGTCGGTGCAACACGTGTGCAGGAACACACAAACAGTTTCGGCGATCGCAGCATTTACGTAGGCATCAGACTAGAGTAACACAGTACTCAGGTTTTGGCGTTAATGTGATATCGCAGTCACTAACATGTGTACCTAGTGTCCTTGTTCATAAGTTGGTACTGCTAGGGACGTCACGAAGTGCAAGCTTCTGTTCAGCCTGCTCAGACATGTTCAACCCTAACCCAGTTTGACTGTGCTCCACACACAACGAAGACAATAAATTGCGGCCAGTGCTAATTGGTTGCGATAAACCACGCATGATATAAGAAAAATACATCACAAGAACTTTTAACACTCAATCTTACCTTAAAAACTGCTTCTTTAGCTCGACCTTGGCGGCACAGCACGCTACACTCACCACAGCAAATTGCCACGTCACTCAACTATTACCAACCACACAACACTAAAACCGTTATGCTGTCTGTACTAAGAGAAAGCATTCACTGACGTCAGTCCGGAGTTCCCAGCAACCACCAGGCACTGCCGGAAAACGCATGTAGGCGCACCACACACACCACACGCGAAGTCTGCTGTCACTACCTTCTGTTCGCGGAGTGACTCCGGCACCATCACAACACAACAACGGTGTTATCTTCCGGCACGAGGCCAGTACCAAAGTTATTACACATTAAAAGCCTTCAACAGTCCCATATCGAGCCTTTGGGCACGCTCCATGACGACAGCCTGAATACACAGGGAGTTACACACGTTTTAATAGTGCATTATCTGAAGGACAGTGTGTGTAGCAAAACCAGATTAGCGTCATCTTCAGTGTTTTTAAGTGCTTTTAAGTGTTTTCTTGGAGAATGCGAATTCAGTGGTACATCAACTGGACAGCAGCGATTTTAACGAATTTTTAGGCAACTAAGCCGTGTTTTTCTTCAGCGGTTTCGAGGGTTCTACATAGCTTCCCCCGCGGATGGTGCAATCCACACCGAAACATGTGGCGAATTATGCACAATCTGACATACTGTGACATATCAGTATGCGAGCTGGTCCCAACTGTACAACTGAAAGTCATAAGTACACGGTGGGGGCGATTTCAAATACGAAACGTAGTCGGGCCCGGGCCCCCTTCCGCACAGCCGGGCCCCAGTAATTTGTACCTGTTCCCCCCCCCCTTCGTTGGCACTGTTTGAGAGATTTTGATTTCATGATTGGGTGACTCTGGTGAATGCGGTTGATATGTGAACATGAAAACCTAAATACTGTGCAGATGCCCACAACGTATGCCAGTGACGAAAACACGGAATGTGAGATGGGTGGACCAGCGCGATTTCAGGCCGCCTCCGCGGTGTAAACGACACTTTCGCTCTTCTGGGATGTTACGCAGCGTAGATTTGCAGTTAGTTACTGACGTTTCGGGACAACTTATCGGTTCTCCGAAACGTCGTGGGAGGTCGATAAGTTGTCCGAAAACGTCGGTAGCTACCATTATACGCTGTGTAGAATCCCGGAAAAGCGACCATGTCATGGGTAGGTACTTTCGTCAGTGTGCCTGTGACTCCACGCCCTCCACTGCTGCATCACGTGCAACACTAACCGCTCTCCAACCCGGGCACCGTGACGAACGTCTGTCTACGCGTCATACTTCCAGCTGCACTATCAACTTCTTGTATTGCGCCAGCTGGCTCTACATCGCCACATTTGAACACGCTCCTCTCTTCCACAAGTGAGCTCAATACGATTATTTGCTGCCGATCCCAGTGGCCGCGCGGTCTAAGGCCGAGCGCTTGCTGGTACCGTGGGTTCGAATCCCACCGGCGGCATCGACGTTTGTGTCTTGTGTGTGTTTGTGTTGTCAGGTAGAGATCTCTGCGACGGGCCGATCCCCCGTCCAGAGGAGTCCTGCCAAATGTGGTGCGTGTCTGAGTGTCATCAAGCGAAAAACAAAAACCTCGACACCTACTGTGAACAAGTAGGTGGAAGAGGGAAGGACTACAAAGATTATTTTGTGATACTTCGTGACTTAACAAAATGGTAATTACGTGTACAGTCTTCCATATTACACTCACATTCTCTCCCCACTTTCTTAGCTCTTTTACATCACGCCCCCTACACCTTCCGCTATGCATGCTTCAAGTAGTCTACTAAATCACCAGTGGTTGGCTTAAACTTTTCTAATAATTTGTTTCCTTATTTGTATTTTTGTTCCATAAATTATGGGATTTTAATTTGGCAGCCGTGGTCCTTGTTAGAGCTGAACATCTGGAATTATATCCTCTGAAAAAGTAACAAACCCAAAATGCGTGGCGTTTTCTCGTTTCACTTGGTTAAACTGTACTAATTAATGAGAGCACGAGCCTAAACGTAAGCAACTGTAACACACCTCGCCCACTCCTCTTTCTTCATTACAAGGTGTTTGTCTTTAACTGCAGCGCTTTGGTTCTATATACGTCACAGGTATCTGGTAATTACTTCTGTTGATTCCTACTGCACTGACTTTCAGTGCACAAATTGTTTGGACGTCAACAGGACAGACATGCAAGCACACATGACCAAAGTCGACCGACACCCTCCTAGAGCGTTAGGAGGAGCCAAGACTCCACACACACACAAACAATTTTGGTGACTGAAGAGAGATATTTTTCACAAAGGCACTCAGCTGCGTGTGTGTGTGCGTGTGCGTGTATACAACAGAGAAACACAGCGCAGTCTCACTAAAATATCGCCTTAAATACGAGCAGTTCTGAATTCCATGTAGGCACTATGAATGCACTCATCCAGTGCCCTGTCTCACAGGTTGGTATCGCTTGGAAAGCAGCAAAGCCTATGCTTCATCTGGACAGGTCGAAACACGTTTATAGCTAACCTAACCTAACCTAACCTAACCTTTCACACACAACACGGGGTGGGACGACAGCGGACAATACTAAGCCCTTTCTATAAAATATGAACAATAGAAGGTAAACACATCACACGACTCTTTCATAATGGTTATTACCTCTTCTGTATAGCAGGCCTGCCACAGCACGTCGTGACGTCACGCAGGGACACCAACCACACAGTACTGAAAATGTTGGGCTGTGCTGAATATGAGAATGCTCCGTGCCCTGCAATCACTGACAGGAGTCGGGTCCTCCACACAATCACTCCCATTCTGCAACACTGACTGTAACCACGCGCGCGCGCGCGCGCGTGTGTGTGTGTGTGTGTGTTTGAGAGAGAAAGCAGGGATCCCCAGATTCGTAAGTCCACCATCAACGCCGCTTCCTTCGAGCCACGAAGATTTTCAGCATCTTGTGAACTCTGACACACAGTGACCTTCTGCATGTTCCAATCGGACACCGAAGTAAAACAGACTGCAGCCATCTGGTCTGCCAATTACATGACAGACGCAACACGGTACACGCCGAGTTAGTTGGCTACAAACTGGACAATCCGGGGTTCGACTCCAGGCAGGGGCGAAATACTATTTTTCTTTCCAACACATCGAGACCGATTCATGGAATAACCCACCTTCCTCTTCAATGAGTATTGGAGTTGCTTCTCTGGCGATAAAGCGGCCGGAGCGTAACGCTGACCACACACCTCCAACTAATGTCGTGGTTAGTAATGAACGGGTGCATACCACTATTCCCCTCGCACGTCTGAATGGAGTGGGCAGGCAAAACTTCGCCTTATACTTAACTGCGTCATGTCCGAAGGCTAAAGTACTTGCCTACTGAAAAAAGCAACGAAAAAAATTAGGACAGAAAAATAAAGAAGAAAACAAAAAGTACACTAACTTTACCCAAAACAGGTGTTTAAACTGTACCGAATCTGGTCCGCATTTACTGCCGCAGGGGCCATATGTATAGTGAAAAACAATTAGAGGATTCAACTTTTCCTGAATTTTGTAACTTCCACCTTCAGCAGTTGCAACACAACAAGACGGCGGAAGATCGATCACATTTTATTGTTTTTTAGCGCAGTGCCTCTTTTTTATAACCCTCATACTTTTGAACAAAGAGATTTAGTGGAAAACACTGAGGGGAGGAATGCGGCCCTTTTTGTACAAAAGCAGAAGGTAATAACAAAATAAGCTACAGGTTGCGGGTTCAGCTGCGACTGCTATTATTTTCATCGTATTTCTCTTTCCACTTCCGCTTAGAAAGGAAGAATAAAAAGGTCAAAGAGACCGTTTAATGAAATTATCAGAGCACCTGATATTTTAAGTACAGCCTTCTTTCCATCATCCACTGTAAAGCTTTACCGCGAAAGAACGTGATGAGTACACAGGATACCCCACTTCCAATTCTTTTCTTTTCGGCCGGCTTTAAGCGGTGGCGGATTTTTGCCTACAACGCAGAATAAAGACCAGCAGAGTCTTTGTAAGTTGCCACACTTATGAAGAGAAAAGCTTCGTTTTTTTCTGCAGAACACGGGCCTGCTAAATCCACCTTTTCTATGTTACATAACATTCCTGGTGTGGAGCCCACACACTTTCTATCCCCATAGTTGGTTAATGCCGCCCCCCAAGCGTTACGGTGTGTTTTCTTATAAAACAGTGAAGCCAAATTTAAGGGTGGTAGAACATGAAAGACCGCGTCCTTGACCGGAAGGTACCGGTACTCACACACGTAGCGTCACTATTACGTCATCCGCCGTAGTAGTGTCTGCACGGCGCCGCACATGGGCTGTCATTAAATACCCACGGCGACTTCTGCCGGAAGTGTACGGCTCTACCTTGAAAGGGTAACAATTTAAATAATGTAATTTCAGGCTTTGACTGCGATGTACATTAGAATGTGACGCTTGTGGGTTATTGCGCGACGACATGTGGTTAAAATTCGCCAACGTACCGGGACGTCTTGTCGGTATCACCGTCTGGCACCAATAATACGTCCCGAAACGTCGGCGAATTTTAAGCACTTGACGCCGCACAATAACCCAGAAGTGTCAGATTCTACAATGATGTGGCCTACACAGGAACACCCGGCAGTCTCATTCAGGTTCATGCGGGTACGAACAAAAGGTTCTTTAGGTTCAGAAAATACGCGTTCTGGCGAGAACGTAGCACGATATCCGCGTTATCTTAAGGCTCTAAAGATGAAAACTAACCCGAACTATATGTGAAGATGCAACTCGTACCGCGCTGTGAACACACGCCACATGGGTTTTTAAATTCAACCAGTTAATGATTTACAGGGACACAGCAGCGCACAGCGACACGACCGCGATAACACAGACAAGGACAGCAGCACCTGAACCGTTCGTTCGGCTCGGACGGGCACAGAGAGCCGTTCAATGCGTGGTTAGGTGCCGGCACTGATCTCAGTTGTTTGCGTGCCTCTGGATGCGAATGAAAGGGATGCTGCTGGCACTTTATTTTTTATCTTTTACTTTCCTACGCCACATAAATATTTAACAAGGAAGGCGGCTTAATCTGTGTCAGGGGAGTATAAAGTAGCCAGCATGAGTTTCTTGAAGCCTCACCGTTTGAGCAGCAGAATTACTAGAGAGAGCGTTGCGTGTTGCGTGATTTACGGACAGGCGCGTGCGACCGTATTAGTGCCTACTGTAGAACCCATCGGATGGACGTTTTTCACTTGCCCCCCGCGAGATGTGCAAAGCACTTAGCGACGTCCAGGCGAAAAAGACAGCATAGCGGCTACCACTGACCTCGGTGGTTACCTTCTGTGTCACCAGGTCTAACGGTAACAACCTCTGTCTTCGTGATGCGCGTCATTCTTACAATAAACAGCAATGGGTTGTCCTTCACAAAAAATAACCGGCTGGATTTACAGTGGAAACAGGAACTCCGTTCTCTGCGCGGTAGGAACTGAATTATTATACCCAACGTGTATGGGTGTTGGTCTTGAAACGGCTGACTGAGGGCGGTCCGACTATTAGCCTAAAACAGGGGTCGGAAAAGTACGGCCCGAGGCCTTCATTTTAGCCGGCTCGCCAACGATGTAAGAACCTTTCGAATCGATAGTCAACTTCTTGTAACGTCATGGCAAACTGAAGAACAGAGTTCAATTTACACTTTGAATGGCAAGACGTTGCAACTGCCAGTCTAATACGTTAATACTTTGAAACCAAACATCGCTGTGTGTCTCTGGTAACGTACGACGTGCTAACTAGTTAATGAAAGGCAATGAAGGTGTTACTGCAGCTTCCCCAGCGCGAGGCAGCTGCCTAAAAGTACATCTGTGTCCAAAGGAATTGTGTATGCAGCAGGCCTAACTGAACACTGTGCCCACTAATGAATGCGAAGTAGCAAATAGTGTTAGTGTAAATGCAGACAGGCGCATGGTGTCTGAGTGCCTCCACCTTTTCTTGGCTGAATATATCACTACTGTCGGCAGTTCTGACGCGCTCGACGCAGTTCTTTTCGCGAACAGAACGACAGTTTACAGCCTAATGACAACGGTGCAGCAACTAACATTAAAACACGATTTTCCAGAATATCCAACACTTCCGTGACGTTGGCCACGTGGCTGTGTTAAATACTTCCAGACGTTCCTTCACATTTAGGGTCAAGCACAGTGCTTGACCCTGATGATGATGTAAAGATATTCAGAAAGTCACGTGTTCACGTACCAGTGAATACAGCACAGTGTTACAGCAGGTGCAACTTAACGCTCTGGCAGTAATTTACAAGTACAAACATTTACAGAGAATGCTGTGTGTTGTGCACCGCGCATATTTACAAGTTACTTAGAACAAGCCAACAGTTTTGTACAAAATCCACAAAGTTGTATTTACATTGACATTATCCCGACATGTTTCAGTGGACATGCCATCGTCTTCAGGGGATACAAAGCGTTGCAGGTACCAAAGCATCAGAAGTGTAAATTCTTCCTACCTGCATCAAACCTGGTCTACAGTAAAGATTTAAGAAACGAGCAGCACTGAAACATGCACGGATACTGTCGATGTCAGTACAACTTTGTGAATTTTGTGCGTACCTATTGGCTTGTTCTGATTAACTTAAAAAGAAACTCAGACATTCCACTCATTTATTATCGTGAATAAATACGAATCACTGAAAGTTAATTCTCATAAAACAACTCCGTGCGCACAATGAACACACATCGCACTTTAATGGCAATGTTAACTGGGGGTGTGTTTTCAGCAGTGAAATTGGTCACAGAAGTATCGATATTCTGAAACGTGCCTTGCATCGTGATGTCTGTTAGTTATATATATTATGGACCTTAAAATTAAAAATGGAAACAGACTTTACAATGCACTTTCATGCGGCGAAAATTTGCACGTCGCATGGGGGGCGAACTGCAACATCCGACAGGCGATCGGGTGCTGCGGGCGATATCGCGTTTGCTGCGGGGTTCAACCGAGGCTGCCTGCAGATTCCACTGCAGTTAACAGCAATACAGATATAAAGAATAACCGTGGTTTTAGGTTTTACACGTAACGTGTATATAAGAAAAGAGGGGAGTTGCGGGGAGACAAGACATGAGGACCTACAGACGAAAACATATTTAGAAAGGGGGTTAAAATTGGGATAAGAGTTCCGGTAGAAAAAAGTGGAAATTTGTAGGGGAGGTAACAAGCGTAGGGGTTGTAATATTTTTAAAGAGAGAGAAATATATAGTAGAGTTTAGGAAAACATGAACGGAAAGGAAAATCAGAGTGTGGGGTTAAGGGTGTAGTACGTTTGGTGGGGGTTGGTAGAGAACTTTGGCTCTTTTTTTTATCATTTCTATCCGCTTGTGCATCCGCACAGGGAGAACTGAGCCGCAAGAACGGGGGAGAAATTGTGGTGGCTGCACTAGTGAAGAGAGAGAGGGGGGTTCGTGGGTGGTGCAGGGGGTTGGAAACAGGAATATTGAATTCAATTACCACACTCGCCGCCAAGCTCAAGCTGTACAGCGTAAAGCAGAATGCCGTCGCCCCCCCCCCCACCCCCAACCCATCCTAACCTAACCTACGCTTTGGCCTAGCTTCTAGGGTCTGGCCCTGCAGGGCTTGGTTTCATATCGTATCGGAGATATACGTATAATTTCAAACCCCTCTCTGCCTGCCCCCGCCCGTCCCACACTTCTATCCGCAACACTCGGATGGCGTATACAAGTCCCTACTCAAGGCAGTGCTCCACTTTTCGTGTCACAACTCCCAGCAAGTGTCTCTCAATAACGTATTGCCAGTACAAGTGGTTTCCAGTGCAAACGTGGTTTACTCATGAAGACGTCCTTGCTTGAACTGGGAATGTATCAGTTCTGCTGATCCACTTGATTGACGCACTGCACAATCTAGGATATGAGTTCAAGTTCCTCTCGCAGGAATACAGCTGCTGGCTGTGCAAGACACAGCACTGTGCAGGGCACAATACGTCTGGCTGAACGAGACTGCAACCAGCGTCACACCACGTGTACATCGTTATGTCTACACACTTGTGCAATCGCGAACGGCCCGTTCACAAAACATGTAAATTTTTGTGTCTACTACAAGGTCCGAATGACGCAACGCTACCAATATTACACATTCATTACATTTTGCTGCAACACGTTTCGGCCGCGTTACACTTTCTATCTACGCGCTTGTCAGACAGCCTGATGATGGCAGCACAAGGCAGGCAAGACACGTCGCAGCAAAATATGACGAATACATAGTGTTCACTGTGTTGCGTTATTCAGACAATAATCGATACTGATTTGATAAACACAAGGGAATTACGGCACCTAATTTTGTTAAGTTGCTTACAAACAAAAAACTGGTAAATGCACAGCGGAATGCCATATGCCGTGCTTACTGCTGGATTATGGGAGTACAGATCATGGTGTGACGTCAAGAAACACGTATATCACTCCCTGTACACGCCATAAAGGCGTATAGGAGGAGTGTAGGTACGGCTCCGCTCATTAACACCAGCATTAGAAGCTGGTGGGGAAGGAACCCTCGGTATTCATTGCGGCGAAGGCTGGGTCGGCCGCAGAGCGCGTCTGGACGCTTTGGAGAACAGACAAATCTCTCTGTCTCAGGGCGACTGAACTACTATTCGCCAGTCGTCCGGCACAGTGGTCAGCCGCTATACTGAGCAGGCCACCCCGGGCCCACATAAAACCAAGTGCGCAAAGGAAGATGAGAACAGCATACAGAATTTTAGTACGGAAAGCTGAACGGAAGGTACCACAAGGAGATACGTGCCGTCGTGACTGAAGTTGTGTCTGTGCACTGCATTACGGGGAGTGCAGTTCTACCTCCACGTATTCTTAACCGAGGTACTTTTAGAATTCCTAAATAAATAAATAAATAAATACACACGATGTAAAGGTCTTAACAGCAGTCGGGCGGTTCAGGGTAGCGATGGGGACGGGCTGTTGTGAACAGCGGGATGAACACTCGGGTACCATAAATGTGGGGAATTTCTTGGCTAGCTCAGGAACTACAAACTTGTAAAGAAAGTCTGCTTTATGTACGTACATGTAGTTAGTTAGTTAGTTAGTTAGTTAGTTAGTTAGTTAGTTAGTTAGTTAGTTAGTGTAATGCTGCTCTGTACTGTCACTCGTTCTCTTGTATTTGCCGCACTCACAATACACGGGCGGCAGACGGTCGCTTGCGTCGAACTCCACACTGACGATCCCCAGTGGTTCCGCATGTGCACGGAGCTGACCGGACAGCAACTCGCGTGCTGCTCGCAACACTGACAGGCGCCAGTCAGTTTTATCGCCCTCGTTATAAGCTGAGGCAGTTCTTGCTCACACCAAACAATCCCAAAGACCTATGGACACGCCTTGCTGTTCTGCCTCCTAACTGGAACCATTCTGCCGGAATTCAACCATCACGTGCCGGTTTACATCCCTCAAACTTCACAGCAGCCAACCCAGACTCACCGGAACTCGGTTGTTACCAGTGGCTACTACTGAATGTCTGCACAGGCCTTCCTTGCATTTAGTGATTTCGAACGCAGACCGGGCGATACGAGTTCCGTTTAATCGGTACCAACAGAACGTCAGTAGTGTGTCTGTACTCTGGGACGCTGGCTAGTCATCTGATGACGTAATGATACGTCCCACACCCACTTCCTGAACTGTTCCCGACTGGTAGACAGGTTAGTGCACGCAGTTCTGCGTATGGGCGTGTCTACGTAACAGTAATTACTCACTTGAGTTCAACACTCACGTAACAATTTTCTTCCAAAACCCCTTCCCGGTTCTTCTTCATGGCCAAGCAAATTAAAAGAGCCAAACTGAAGTTCTGATCCAAATCGCCTCAATGCCGGTCTCACTCCAGCTTATGCTCAACCCTTGCCGCTCCTTCATCTCGTGCTCTGGTAAACTTCTCAGTGGAGAGCGCAGAGCTAGTGGTAACTACGGCGGTAGCAGTGGAGGAATGAAAAATTTAGATTGCATTAGCGCAGGAGAGAGGCCTTGGAGTGTGGGGGCGGGGGGACCCAGCAGTAGTGGTAGAGGCAGTCGACCCCTTGAGCCACTACAAATCAACTAATTAGCTTGCAACTGGCCGTCTACATCGCTGCTTCGCTTCAACCCTCCTCCTTCTCTACTCAGTCTATCGCTCTCCACGGGGTCGTCCCGCTGAATCAGATTCACCCCCTCCTTCGCTATACCGCCTGACAGCAGCACACAGGCCCCGTACTGCAGAACTGATATCCTGATTACAGCGACATCTTCAAGCTAACGGTGAGAAACACTGGCCGTGTTTAAATTGCTCTGCTTGGAAGCAGGTGAGGTATGAAACGCACAGGAGTTTATCTGTCGTCTCATACAGATGTGAAACCTGGACTCAAGCACTGAGGGGAGAACAGAACCTCAGAGGTTCGAGAACATTGACCTGAAGAAGACATTTCGACGAAGCTACACGACAGCTTCACGATCTGTGCTTTGTGCCAAGCATTATTACGGCGATAAAGTCAAAAAGGATGGGATGGGAGGGGCATGTGGCATGCAGACTTCATGTGCGGAAACATTTCAAGGCTTGTATGCATCCATCTCATCTTGAATGAACTAAGAATTCAGTTTTCACCTAAATGAAAATATACTGCATCGCCTTTGCAAAACCACGCGCTGCGACCTGATATGAGACTTCACGTTTCGCCTTAAAGCAAGCCATCATAAGGCGACTGGAAAAAAAAAAAGCATTCCGAGGAACATTGCAAAAATTACTGTATTTTCAAGTTTTTCAGATGTCAGTCCTCTTACATTTAGTGTACATTTTTCTCGGGAAACGTGTTGCTCTGTAATATCACGAAAACTAATTATTTTCTTAATCAAGTTGTGTTAGACTGAAGCACCAATGCGTTCGATTCGTAACGGCAGTTAGTGTTGTGTAGGTATGTAAGACACGTTTATTTTGAGAATCATACGAAACACATTACTACGTTACAAACAGGAGGTACGATCAGTGACAACTGCGCTTTGCAGAATTCAGCTACGCTAAATATTCTTCAAAATTTGACGAATCTACTAAGAAGCTGAAACCCGATACGTGACGTCACGGGTTTCAAGGCTTCGTATATCTGATTAACAACGAAACTGCAAATCCGTTTCCGAACTCCAAGCAGGTTCGCAACTTCTTACAAACTCCTGGCAGGTAAACTGCACTTCTCAACATCACGAAGAAAGGCTAGCCTCCCCCCCCCCCCCCCGGGACTACTAACCGCTAATTCTGCAAGGGGAGCACAACACGTATATGTTGCCCGTTTTTTTGAGGAGGAAGCATAGAAATGAACGCATTTTGACAGTTGCAAGCAAAATACAACTGTGCGTCACACATGCCAAGCTGATGCAATCAGCTGCGTCAGTGGACAGTAATCTTTGCGAGGAACAGTCTGCTTGTTGCTACTTTACAGGAACCCGTCTTTTAAACCTCCTGTTCGCTTTATGTACCGCCAGTTTAACACTCAACAATTCTACGTTCTGCCCACACAGTGTATTTATGTGTTTTGTGTGGATCTCAGAACAAACAGCGATTATTTCCCTATACAGCATTAACTGACTGGTTTTTATAACCGAGACGGAGTGTGTTCACTGCGCGGTACGGACTGGACAAAATTACATTACGTCGTGTCCTTCAAAGGTTGAAATGGACATCCGCCAGAATAATAGTGTGTAGCTCTCCACTGCTAAGCGAGTAGGTCCCGACGTTTCGAAGGACCGTGATGCCTTCTTCAGGGGTCATTCAGTCCAAGTTTAGTATTCAACGACCACATCTTCAAACAATGAATACTTCACAGGTTGAGAATGTGCTGGATGACTCAAACCGATTTCGAACGAAGCGGACTTCATCAAACAACCGTCACTCTGACCGGCACCAACCTACAGCCATGGAGACACGTACAACAGCACAGCTAAATATAGGGACTTCAGTCTCATGCCAGGGTTTGAAACCCACCGACCACGAGACAGAAAGTTAAGCACCGACGTAGCAGGTGAAAAAATGGCTGCTTTTTTATGGCTCGATAGCCCTCGTGGGCCCGGGTTTCCTACATGTCGTTTCCAGATCATACTCAGTTACACACACCACCCTCGAAGGACTCCCCCGGACGAGTGATCAGCCCGTCGCACAAACCTCTACCTGACAACACACAACACTCACAAGAGAGACAGACACTCCCCGGCGGCATTCGAACCCGCAATCCCAGCAAGCGAGCGGCCGCACATCCACACCTAAGACCACGCGGCCACTGGGATCGGAAAAATGAATATACGTTCGCTTCAAATTTTAATCCACACCTACCAAAGCGCTTACCGTCCGCTGAACCAGGTACAAAGTCAAAAAGATTGCATTTTTCCCACAAATGTAGATGCGCGTTCCGTATGAAACTTACAGTCAATTTCAAGTATTTAACTAAACGACGCTAACTGGATGGTCTTCATAACGAAGACTAATTTGTTTTCTGTGCGGTGCGGTGCGATGTGAATTCTTAAGTGTGACTTGAATGAATTCCACTCTTCCAAAGTGTAATCCGGTTAGAAGGCATTAAGTGTTCAACCGAAGGCCACACTGATCCATGATCCGGTGCGTAATATATAGTGTGCAGGGTTACTTAGCCTGAAAATTCGTATGAGCCAACTGGCAAGCAGCCTAGGTCTGTGCCTACAGTGACGTCATATATTCTTTACAACCTCGGCCCCTTGCCACCTCATAGCTTCAAAATATTAATTAACGTTATTAACACCCTTCTTGCTCTTTCCCAAGAGAAACGGCAAGCAGAAGAAGGCCATTACCGTAAATCATCGTTTTCCAATATCGCTGCCAGGGATTCTTTCCCCCAGCTTTTTTATATCTTCCTACTAAATACGACCTCTCTTTCTCTTTTGAATAAATTTTAAAATAAACGTTTATTCTCTACCCCCTACCTTCACCCCTCTCCTCGTTCCTTGTTTCCACTTGAGTTTGGCTTAAACGTCTGCCTTGCTGTAATCTCAGATGGTAACTGACTGCTGCAGATTATGGGGAATCGAAGCCATGCGTACCCTTTATGCATATGATCCACTGAAACTTGTGACATTCTGTGGGGCTCAGTACACTGCGCCTGATGAAACAGCTTCTAGTCCCCCCCCCCCCACACTGAAACATGAAGGCGGTACGTTGCTTCGAAACGTCCGAAATCAATAACCGTGCTACTACGAAGGCGTGAATCAGCACAATCGTAAGTTTCATACTGCTGCTACACGTTTCGGCACGGCGGGGCAAGCGTTAGGCAGAACGTATAAACAGAAATCAGATATTACTTACGTTTACATGAAAGCTACTGCATTAAGTCAGCCGACATGTTTGTCACACAGCACAGCCGTGTCAAAATCTGCATAAGGCGTTCCGATATTCCCTGTTTCTACTGCCTTATTCTAGCCTAATGTACGACGATGTAATGACGCACAATTTTTTTGATTATTAAGTTAAAATCGTTTAACATACAAATGCACGAAATATGTTACGACGGACAGGAACCTAACCCGCGATGGTTGCCGCTTTCCGACACCGGAGGGCCGAGTCTGATCCCATAGAAAATTATGTGGGACTTCCGGTAGACGAAGTCGCACTAGGAAACGTCCCCCCCCCCCAAGGCTTAAAATGCACCAATGCTAGAGGATCGCATTTTATTCACCCACTATCGACGCTATCAACTTGTTCCCGTGTAAGACCGATTGAGGCAGAGCTCCATTTATTCCTAACCTCAGCACTGGATGGATGTGAGTGGTCAGCTTCTCGTCCAGCCGGCATTACGCCCGGAGAGAGCCCCCACAGCCGGTCCGGACGTGCTAGAAAACAGAAAAATGTCTTGTCCAACCTGAGCAGCGAACAACGGATAATCCAGCCGACAGCCTGGCCCCTGTGCAGAGTCAAATGTCCGAGCTCACTCTCAACACGCGACACTTTTGGTGTTCAGGTGCAGGCGTCCGCTACATACGTATGTGAAGTGCAGGTGCTTGTAGTGGCGGGAAAAATAAAACCATTATGAAGAAACAAGAATTATGGATGTTGCCTCTCGATATGCCTAGTGTGTCAACAAACAGAAATCATTTCTACACCCACAGTGCAGTAAAGATGGAAGTTACGCTGTACACATCATTACAACTGGCCAGGTACTTTGCTACGAGCCCTAAATACACACACGCAGCACCAAACGTGCAGCCTGTCACGTGAGCACACAGAAATAGACTCATTACAGAAACCTTCGCAAACAACATTAATAAAACACAAAAATGTGGCCTAACAGTGTCTCGACTTCAGTGTGCAGCCAATAAGCGTTAAGTACGCCGACAGAACTCTTACTGCCAGCATTAGACGCGCGTCTTACACACACAGGCAGACCTCAAAACGAACTTCGCAATTTGTCGATCGGGTGACGAATCATTTCTTGGAAGACGCGTAACTTCAGCTTTGTGCAGTAGTGAGCATGTGGCGACACTTCATGCATCTAACGAAAGGTTGTGTGTAGTAATGGGCATGTGGCGACACTTCATGCATCTAACGGAAGGTTTTGTGCAGTAATGGGCATGTGGCGACACTTCATGCATCTAACGGAAGGTTTTGAGACTTACGTCAGAAAGCGAGTATAGTCGAAATGTCTGAGCAGACAGAACGGAAATAAAACGTAAGGGGGGAAAAGAGACAGGCAAAGAAAGGAAGGAGAACGAGAGAGAGAAGTAGAAAAGAATTAAGCAAAGCAAATACACAAAGAAACGAAGATGCAAGCCTTGAAGAAGCTATAATTGCGATCTGTTCGGAACTGTTTGACCTTAAACCCTGTCCCTCTGCACGCCGTAATGGCATATAGGGGGAGTAGAAGCATAACTCCACCACTTCCCATCTAAGTAAAACATGAAGATCGGTATCAGGCCCCCGGCCGCTTAACCCGGAGAAAGAGCCTCCGCGTCCATTGAACAGAAGGCTACGTAGTCTCAAGGGAGTCTTCGTGGTAGCCAGAAGATAGAAATCTCTTGCCCCTGCCAGGAGTAGCAACCCGCAATTTCAAGCCCACACATACCAATGCCTGTGGCACACGCCGTGCTATAAAATGCAGTTCGTTGTGTCGATAGCATAAACAAACTACCAGTATTTTTAGGCGCTCTATGCGTTCGCCATATCCGAAATGTCACGACATTCAACAGCTTTCTCCAACAAATGCAGATTATCAGAAACTTTCGTCAAAAGGTTTAAAGTTTCACATCGCAAGCAACTGAACTGCAGGGCGGCCTTCAAAGTATTTCGTCGCGCCATCGCACCTTCACGCTGCGGCCCGCTCAGGCGAGGGAGTTCAATTTCTGAATGTCTAAATAAAAACAGCTACATTATGTGCTTATAAGTGTCAAGTGATGCCAATTTGTGAACTAGGATATTTATATGTTCACTTAAATCCTCTTAGACAAACGTTATGACACTGCACAGCTGCTACAAACACAGACGTTCTGGATATACGTCAGTGGGCCACACGTGAGCCAGCAAACAGCGGACGGCGAGGAACAGCCCTATTCTCTGCGGAAAACAAACCAAACAAGTAGCTAACTCCATGGACCACAGTCCATGTCATGAACCTGACAGTTCCTCAGCTAATGGAGGGAATCCCCGCATTTTATGGAACCCGAAGTTTCATTACCGTTTTGACACGTGCAAACCACGTGTCCACATGAGAAGCCACATCCCCTAACCCAGTCCCCGTACTACCAGCCTGTTCTTAACACGGGTTTTCATATCGTCCTCTCTTCTAAGCCTGTTTAAGTGGTCGCCTTCCCTCAGGTTTCCCCACCAAAATCCCTGTACGCATTTCATCCCCTACGTGCTGCATGCCCTACAAATCCAATTCTCCTTTATTACCTCATTCGAATAATATTTGGTGAGTACAGATCATGAAGCTCCTCGACGTGAATTCAGCACAAATAATGCATTCTGCGCCTCTGTGGTTCAGAGTTCCCTCATCACTTGAAATAATCCGATTTCGTCCGTTTCTTAACCTGTCCATGCAGTCATTGTGTCAGGCAGTGACACGATAAGAACCTCCAGAGTGTGTCTGCTTGCTCAGCCCGCGGACAGCGTCACCGCCTTACCTTGTATGGAGTAAATTTAAATCTAAACGCACACAAAACGTATCGCCCGGAACGTCAGCACACACCATCGCCCATTCTCGCTATACAAAACAACTAAACGCCTTAAGGAATGACAAGTGCTATGCTCACTCTCACTAGCATTTCTCCCCCTTGATGAAAGGACTTGAGTGAGGGAAGTTGAAAAAAAGAGAAGAGCGGAAGCCTTCTTATAATTAGCATAACGACTCTAATTAAAATACGCAGTAAAGAGACTGGCTGCAGTGCTCAGTGCAGCACTACGTTATTCCAGCTGCCTGGCACATCCCACGAGTGCCGGCCCACTGCGAATCACATTTTCCTGACACTTGCAAATCTAATTAGTTTAAACAAGTCTTCCGCTCCTACTAAGCCATCCTTACACTTTCGTCTCCCTTAACCCACTCTCCGATAATTTTTTATTGGTGTTGCGCGCTTTCGTGTTCCTAATAACAGCCCTTATGCACTCCAAATTCTTATTCGTTGTGTAGAAAAAAAGACGCAAGTTGGAAGAATCAGGGGTTTGTGGGGGCAGGGTGAAAACTTGAAGAATGGCTACTAGGGGATGAGGCTAAGTGGATCTTTAACCTGAGTCAGAACAAGATTCTCCTCCCAAGTAACGTAACAACCCCCTCCACTCCCCCCTCATACCATTTAATAATAACTGCTTTTTCTTTATTCTGCCCCTAATTATTAGTTGCTGCATAAAATTAAATGGCTACGTCCTTTGTCACAGGCAGAAATTTAAGCTGGTAAGAACAATGGCTTAAGTTATAATGGATAGTATAAAGAAGGCGTTACGTGGTGAAATATGACGTTGTCGGGCAATGAGTAGTTGCAGCTTTACGAAAGTAAAGAAAGGATGATCCTACGCCTTAACTACATAGTCAAGTGTTCTGTAAAACAACAGAACTACAGGCGCATAAATACGCACTACACAAATGCTACATTATGAATTTATGATTTTATTTTGAATTTAATAAAACATTAAGGTCACATTGCGGAATAAACTCCTTGAGTTTTTTAACGCTTCACGCCAACATTCAACTCACATTACAAAGGGACTCAAACATTATGACACAAAAACGAACCTCCCGAAGTTATTTCGGACTTGTGGGCCCCACACGTGACATCTGCTGATGGCGGTCAGTCGCATACGCGAATCTGAGGTTCTCACAACGGCACAACCCGCAACACTGACTTAGCAGGAGTTTGCTGTATCAGAACGTCGGTTGAATGTTGCAGTTTCTATTCACACACCACAGACGGCGCGCACAGCGCAGCGCGACACACATAATCAGAATTTCTTATAATTCTGAACTAAACACACATCAGGAACGTTTCTCCTGACACCAGTTCGAGATATCCCTATTGCTTGGGCTTTGGCTCTTCGTCTTTTAGGACAGAGACGACTGGGGCGACCAGCAGGTCGTTCATCTGTGCCTTCAGAGGTTCAGAATATGCAGGCTTCTATGTTAACGTCTAAAACTGGTGTTCAGCCGTGTGAATCCAAGTGGCCACTTCATCTGCCACCAGGTTTAACATTCAACAATTCTACGTTCTGCCAACACAGTTTGTGTTTGTGTTTTGTGTGGATCTCAGAACAAACAGCGATTATTTCCCTATACAGCATTAACTGGCTGGATTTTATAACCGACACGGAGTGTGTTTACTGCGCGGTACGGACTGAATATTTAAGTGTAACATAGGTTAATTTTATATTTGAAGTGTTAAGCAACAGCACCTGACTCTGCGCGCGAGGACGACAAACTGCGGACTACGCAGCGACTTGCCTGTAGCTGTTTTGTGTGTGTGTGTGAGAGAGAGAGAGAGAGGGGGGGTCCAGCTGCAGCGACATCCGATTCTTCTCATGCTTGCTGTTGAATGTACAAAGCACGCACACACTGTTCACACGGACAAGTTTCTGGTACCTGTCAACACACATTCATATATCATAAATACGTATCTATAACTTTTCTTGTGATTTGATTACTATGAAGAATATGCACAGAATTTTGAAGGCCGTGGCAGTCGTGGCCTATTTAAAATTGTACATTCCGACTTTCCTCCAAACTCTGTGGAACGCCCGCCCAGGACAGCCTGCAACCTGACGCCCATTCGAAGCGGCCAACCGCAGTTCAGTTGCACAGTCTCCACACTCCTGTGCTCAAACCAACAGCCACGGCCCAACGTCTGCCGTATTATTTTCCCACGCAATCACACAGTCTCATTACCCACCCACATCTGCAGACCAAAACGCCTTCAATACCTTTAGAATTTCACGTGCTTTCTATAGGGCGCAATGCCAACTGCCGTTAATTAAAAAAAACCTTTACAAATCAACACCACACAGAATTACAACGGTAGAATACACGAGACCAAGGAAAAAGAGAAATTCTGGGCACATTCATAAATCATGATTTCCTACGGGCAGAAATATACAAGCTTCTTTCGCTCTGTGAACAGACTTAAGAAATTAAGTCACCCAATAATGCAAAGTTAACATACGCACATAGACAGAGACTCCACTTATCTCTCGTGCGTCATGACAAGCGCCTGTTTGGTCTTTCGCCGACCACAACTCGCGGGTCTGGAGGCTCGCCATATTGTTACCGCCGACTGTACAAAATTAAAAGGTGCCACGTCGGGGTGGACTTCAGTAGCTTGGAGTTCACATAAAGTTTTGTCAAAATCTCTCACACTGTTTAATAACAGAAACAGAAGAGGGGCAACAGACACACGTATGGGCAGTACAATGCCTTAATCACAAGCCTTAGCATCGCCCGTACCCTTCCTGAAAGGTGGGAGAAACACCCTGCGTATGAGACAACACTGCTGTCTGGATCACTTCCACTGCAGTTGCTGGAAAACTGGACACAACTGCAGATAATGTTACTGACAGGCACACCTGCAACCAGCAATACCAATGGCAGACGCATTGAAACGCAACCTATTTACTTACGGCCGAAACTTCGAAGTTATGTAAGTAAAGCTTTACGTAGAGATCACGGCAATCTGTCTGTCCGTCCGTCCGTCCGTGACCTAGTGCAGCGCCTACACTCATTCGGTATGAATGTGTTTCACAAAACGTTCCCGAGCAACAGCAGAATTCGCCTCACTGACAAGTTTCCTTAGGAGGAACAAATCAGTTTACATCCATACTGGTCACATTGCTTGGCCGATGTGGATGAAAGTCGTTACAGAAAATCTCCACGTAATGCCGTGAGATTTCTGAAAATTTGTGAAGTGAAAAGCCATAATTTGCTTAAGTGCGTAAGAGAAATTTTCCCACATTTTCTACAACTTTAATGCGATTTAGATAAAATTCGATGCAGGAGTTGCCCATAAGAATTTACTGAATAACTGAGAATAACAAAGTGACAGCAACACTCTGAGGGCGTTTATGACTGTCTACTTGTGTTGTCTACATTACAGTCCGATTTTGGTAAAATTCGGCACAAGACGTCTGCACGAAGTGCTCCTGAGTGTTTGTGAATTTTGCAACAAATAGCACAGTGAACGCCGTACTTTTCTCATGGGCGTCACCGAAACTGCATTCACGCGTGCACCGTAAAAAAGAAAGGCATTTTGAAAGCAGAGAGCGCCTTGTTAAAGTCTATGCGGTACACCGTTTGCAAATCCTATTTCTTTTTCACAAAGGGAAACAGGTAAGCAAAACGTATTTTGGTGCAAACATCACAGCGACGAAAAAATACTGTTTTGGCTACAGGGAAGCTAAGAACTTGTGCAGGTAAAGATTACATCCCAGCAGCAACAGTGACGGTGAACCACTAACACTCCACTCGCAAGGTGCTGTGACGCCACTCCGTATTTGTAGGCTCAGTGGCTACGCTGCGAAGACCGTGCTGCCGCTTCACTCTCGGATACGCAACCAAATCACGGAAATTAAGTGTCAACACAGAGAAAAGAGGGAGAAATAGACTGTAACAAAATGAAGAGATATCTGACTGTGAGCCGCTCCATTCTCACCCTAAAGCTTACCTACATCTCTCCTCAAGTCGGTAAATATACCCCGTATCACTTCACTTCGCATGTTTGACGTTCAAGCACAAATGTTGCGTAAGAAGTACTCAAATTCAGGCCCCTAATTCAATTGCGACGTTTCTTCGCCGCTGTAAATACACAATGTATGATCCACCTAATCTGCATCATTAGGAAGGTTAGCTCACCGGTACACAGTTTGCCTTGTGTGCAGCAGGTACCAAGCTCCCACTTAACATTAGTGCGGAAAGCATCGCTACTAAGTGAACTCTTCACCCTGTCAGGACAAACAATGGCACTGAACCGTAACCAGAATGTCAGTGTCACTTCTGTGCAGCAGCCACAGTCCTGTCAGCATTACACCAGACGACTGGTCCTGCTGCCCTTTACTTTAGTCTAGAACTACCTTTGGACAACTAACTGATCCGCAGACATTGTAAATGACGTTGGTAAATGAATCAATGTCTTTCAAAATCGACACACGTCCTTCTGTGAGTTAAATTGTACTGAGACAGGTACTGCGACGTCTTAAGGTAGATATACCGCCCGCAAATACAACTTCAGTACTTCGTTACTTGACATCGACATCACAGTTCGGTGTTCACTTTACGAAACGCTGCAGAATACAAAAGAAACAACTGACAACCCGGGATTCGAGTCTTCTGGGAAGTGACGCTATGTCCTCTGGTGCGTGAACTTCGACGTTTCGAAAGATTGTAGTGCTTTCATTTCAAGGGGCCGGGTCCCTGAAGAATGCCTGCACCGGTCAAGATGATGGCAATATGATCTCTTCGAACGTCGGGAATCACTTGCGCACGGATAAAGCGTCGTACCAGAGAATACTGGAATATTCAGAAACGAAAAGCGCGCTTTTAATACGACTGAGAAGTAAATACAGGCCTTTCCTTGGGACCAAGCTCCTCCACACGGTGTTCCACTGCACATGAAGCGTCAGCACAGTCTGACAGGCAATTAACACTTGAAGGTCCAGTCGTTACTTTCCATACCACCAGCTTTGACGACGAAAAACCCTACGTTCTGCCCACACAGTGTATTTATGTGTTTTGTGTGGATCTCAGAACAAACAGCGATTATTTCCCTATACAGCACTAACTGACTGGTTTTTATAACCGAGACGGAGTGTCTTTACTGCGCGGTACGGACTGGGTCTTTAAATATACGTTCTGCCCACACAGTGTATTTATGTGTTTTGTGTGGATCTCAGAACAAACAGCGATTACTTCCCTATACAGCGTTAACTGACTGGTTTTTATAACCGAGACGGAGTGTGTTTACTGCGCGGTACGGACTGAATATTTAAACATACGTTCTGCCCACACAGTGTATTTATGTGTTTTGTGTGGATCTCAGCACAAACAGCGATTATTTCCCTATACAGCATTAACTGACTGGTTTTTATAACCGAGACGGGGTGTGTTTACTGCGCGGTACGGACTGAATCTTTAAATATACGTTCTGCCCACACAGTGTATTTATGTGTTTTGTGTGGATCTCAGAACAAACAGCGATTATTTCCCTATAGAGCATTAACTGACTGGTTTTTATAACCGAGACAGAATGTCTTCTGCGCGGCACGGCCCGATTCCTGCTACACAATTCATGTCAATATTAGAGTTTAAAGGGCTAAACACATGTTATTTGCTATGTCATTCTCCACCTGTGTGTTTAAAAACGCACACCAAATTATGGTGAAGTTCAGAAAGTATTTAGGTAATAACTTTAAACGGTACACTTTTTTTATCTCCATCCACCGTAGCGGTTGGGGTTCAAGTATCTGAGGGCAGTCGAAGCCGGCAACGGAGGGGGACAGAGAGGTGCGTCACATCTGAGTCAAAGGAACCAACATAAATGGCTTTGAATTCATTCAATGCCCCAGTGTTACTGCCGGTCCCGCTTCATGATTTACAGCAACTCTCAAACGTTAGCTAATTAAGCTGCTGTCGCAAAACGTCGTTTGGTCGGCCTGCTCTCTCTTTTTTATATTAACAGATCTCCTCTCTAATGCTGGCCGAAACCAACCAACCTTAGACAGAAAAAAAATCACCCTTCGTATTCCCTTCTCCAGTTCTGTTATTTGTTTCTATGGTAACGAAGCTGTGTACAGTAATTGTAACCCTGCATCCGACAGAAACGCTTGTGTGGGAATACGGAGCAGAAGCGAGTAAAGTTCATTTTCCAAATGCAATGAATAATTTCGGTTTTGAGGTGGGGGTGCACCTTGGGGTCATGTCAGCCAACATTCTGGCCGCACTGGAGAAGACGTGAGGTTAATTAAACGGGCAAAACTAATACAGCAAAGAGATGTTACACACACACACACGTTCCTTCGGCTTATCAAAATCAATAAGTGTCTGGCGTCTTTAAAATTAGAATCACTCATGGAAGAACAAGTATTTTAGACTTCTAGCAAAGTACCTTACGTGGGGCACCGGTCCGCCCCAAAGCCTGCACCCAGACACGACAAAAATAGTGTCGGAAAAGGAAAGTAGTGTACGCGTTATTTTCCACTTTTTCGAAATCCTCAGTTGAAAATTGGTTCTGACGTGAATTGCTCCTTCTTCAGAGTGCGCAGTGCCCCTGAAGACGGCGGCCTGCACTCAGTCTCAAAGAAACACGGTACTCTGCGCGATTTGAGGTTGTCACAGCCGTCTGTCTTAAGGTCTAGTTATTATTCAGTCGTGCCGTTATTTCCAAGGACAAGCACTTCAAGAAGATGACGGCACGACGATCCGTCGAAACGCCGGGTACTACTCACGCAACGACACAGCGTCACATCTCTGGACGTGATGCTACTCGGTATGGCGGGGACAAATTCGCTGTCTCGGAACACGCGAGATGCGACTGTTCTTGCAGCAGACGTCGTGCGTATGTTCTTTACAGTTTTGGAGTTGTGAAAAACGACCTGCGGAGTGCCTTCGGAAGTCTCTTGCCGTAACCTCCACTACAGACTGTGGACAACGCCCACGAACACAAATACACTTCAGGGACGATTCGCCAAGCACCGACACTGCACCTTGCTTTGAAGGGAAACATATAGCAAGTTAGCACCAGACGCAGCTTTACGCTTTTGACTTGTTTCTGGGAGGTGCTCGTTTCGAATCCCTACCGGTTCGGTACCTCCAGACAAATTCCGGAACAGGGTGTACCATAAAATGATCCACGACCGCTTCATTCCACTTCCCTCTTAATTCAGCATTCACTAATCATCGTTTCATTGACCGACATACCGTAGCGCCAGCGTCAGTACATAAATCATAAATGAACAAACTCAGAATTCAGTTACAGTCCAAACATTTCCAACAATAACTACTATTTACTGATTTTTAAAAGGCGTTACAAAGTAATTCCACACTCCGACATGTTTCGGTGGTGGCAGAAACAAGTCTGCATATGCAGTAACTTTGTAACACGTTTGAAATCATTAAATGGCGCGCGGTTGTTGGAAACGTTCAGACTGCAACTCGACAATAAAGACGCACGGTGTAAGCAGTGACGCGAAACTGAGAACTGCTTAACATGTGCGTAACCGTAAGCTCACAGGAATGAATCACAGAACAAATTAACCTATGTGATACGGACACTGCCAGTGATACAGACACTAATACAGATATAAACACTAACACACACAGACAGACACTAATATAGATATAAACACTAACACACACAGACACTAATACAGATATAAACACTAACACACACAGACAGACACTAATACAGATATAAACACTAACACACAGACACTAATACAGATATAAACACTAACACACACAGACACTAATACAGATATAAACACTAACACACACACAGACACTAATACAGATATAGACACTAACACACACAGACACTAATACAGATATAAACACTAACACACACAGACACTAATACAGATATAGACACTAACACACACACAGACACTAATACAGATATAGACACTAAATACCCACACTGCTTCGTACCTGTAAGAGCACTAGAAAGGAGAGCATAACTTTGCAGCGTCTAAATGGCAGCAACTAGGAATGCCACAGAGAAGACGAGAGTTAGGTTGGGCGAACGCCTGCAAGGACTTGCTCATGCCAGTTTGGAGAGGTGCGCTTTGTGATACAGCTGAGGATGTTCCATTGTTTACAGAGGAGCACAAAATAATACAGCCTGTAATCTATCCTGGACACTTTACCTGGGGGTAGAATGTGTTTTGAATGTGCTAATGTTGCTGTTATCTGAACATGACACGAACCGGGAAAGCGAGAACTAGAGAAAACATTAGGGGGCACACAAAGTAATCGATCATACACAATGACAAGAAGTAGCTTCATGGGTTCATCTGGTGCCACTTCCTCGTAAAGATGCAAACCGGAACGGGAAAAGAATACACACAGCAGAGGGCAGGGTCAAGTGAATGTAAACACATTACTGTAGTTTGTATGTGGCCACGTCAAGCTAAGGTGAAGCGAGTGCGACGTGACACCAAGGTTGAAACACGTGAAGAAAATTACGTAAGATTCGTAAATAATGCAATATAAACAGCATGAATTCAGAAGGTGGCGTATTTAATCAGCAGTCACGGCAACGTTACACCCATTTCTTGAGTTCCGTGTCTGCCTGCCTGCCTGCTTGCCTGCCTGTCGGTCTGCCTGCCTGCCTGCCTGCCCGCCTGTCTGCGTCTGTCTGTCTGCCTGCCTGCCGGTCTGTACAAAGTGACAACTACATGAACTGCACAAGTAAGAAGTTCTGAACGCCTACCGAACAGCGTCTAGCTCACTAGCACAGCGCGTCGTTCACATTCACAATATCGGCTGTCACTACACAGAAGCTTCTGTGGATTTATCATCTCGCTGCTTCGGCACTATAAATTTCTTTCTCCTCTTCACGTTCTTCATGTTTGGTCAAAAAATCAAAACACATTCGGAAACAGAAAGAATAAGCAGAGTACAAAAGCGAAAGATGTGTTCGGACAGCAAGAGCGAGATCAGAGTACCATGACTGTCGGGTATCGGGATGGGTGAGGCAGTGGCTTCTTTGACTGCACGATTCCTGAATTTGCCTGCCAAGTGGACAGGAACCGCTAAAATCCTATCAGGATATGGGACAATCAGGGCCGGTGCACAGTGCGTCGTTTAACAGGCTGCTCTTTTAGCAGTCTTGATGCACAGCATGAAATCTGTACGCACTCACACTCTCACACTCGCCGTCTTCCTTCTACAGACTCTGCCCACACTATTTCTTAACAATGTTACGGGACCAAAACGTCCTGCATATGAATCATACACACGGCAATATGCAATGGACAATGCCAAATGCGATACTGTTTCTAACAAACCATCCATTGTCACAAACACCCACACAATCGTTGGGCAAAGGGCACGAATACAAGTCGTCGACACGTAATTACCTCCTCGTACCAAATTATTACCCTTTCGTAAGTCCAAACAGTTTCATCGTTTCTCTATTCTGACACATACTCACTCTTGAGCATCCATGTTGCGGACTTCCGCTGTATAGCGGGGTTCGTAAGACTGCATAACTGTACGTTCTTTCGAAACGTCATAATCTGTCAACACCACCACACAGCGTAACATCTCTGAAGACCAGAATCGTTACCAACACGACTGAAACCTGAAGTATCTTTCGATTTATGTTTACATACAGGACGGAAGACAAAGTGGCACACACTGCAAATGGTGTGCACGTGATGCAGAACACACAGACTGTACCGAGGCTTTCTTTACGTTTAAATTATCAGACAGTTTCACAGCACAACAGAAAACGTGATTTCAGGTACGTCAGTAACAAAAATGCGGCCCTCCCTGCCCCAGTTTATAGGAAACTCACAAATCTTCAACATTAGCACAGGCGGACCGCACGCTCGTTACTTCACCCACACCGGACAATGAATGCACAAACTGCGGGTAGCAATTCGTACACGTCCCGAAGTAAAGTGCAGCTGTTACTGGAACGGGAATTTTATCCCGGTCGGATGAAAAATGTAGAAAATGCGCCAAATTATCACTTAGCCATTAGAGAACACTACACGTTTCACTGTACCGACGTGTAAGCAACTCACAAAGTGCTCAGGTCCTCTGCACGGAATATTACCCAAATCGGTCAACAAATTAGCAAGTACTGGCAGACACGCATTATGGCCACCATTAAGCTGATCTGCACTGCGCTGACGCCCGTCCGACATTTTGTAGAGAAGGTCTCTACTGAATTTCATGAAAATCCAACGCAGGTTCAGTCGCTGATAATAACTCACAGATGGACGGACATGGTCTCCACATAAGGCGTTCTTTTTCAGTTCGCAAGCAATGCGTAAAAACCATCATCACAACCTGGTAGTTTTAAACGCAGCGCACAGGAAGATGAGTGATCCTAAATTACAGAGCTGAAAGCATTTCGAATATTCCTACCTACCCAGTGTGACAAGAAGCTGTACTCTTGCCTGTCTACATACTGGGGTCACAGACTGACAGTGCACATTACGCACAGTGTGCAAGATACGAACACGGTGTAACCGTGCAGAGCTGACACTTTATTCTATGCTAAATGTTTTGGTCCACTGCATAATACCTGGTGAAGATGATGTTTTGTGGGAGGAACTTTTGTACACACAGCGCTTACGTCGCCGTATCAGAAGTACAAATATTTGAGAGGAGCGTAACGGACGGACGGACAACAGGAGCAAAGACGAGTGAAGACAGAAACAGCAGAACACGCAGTATGATGTAAATCAAAAAGTTTGCGATGATTTTCTTCTCTCGTTTGTTTTTCTCAAGCAGGAGTGGAAACAAGATGAACTGAAGTCGACGCTCCAGTCGCTCTCAGGCAGCGTGGGGAGGGGGGAGGGCGGGGGAATTAAGGTAGGAGGATGTCTTTGTGGACTTAACAACTTTCGGCATTGTCCGAAGACTAAGCGGAGGAAACGATTTTCTTGCTGGAAGACACGGAGTATTCTATTCAAATCGGGGTAATATTATTTTTGTCTTTTCGTGTTCTGTGCCAGGACAACTTTAAAGGGAACTGAAATGTCGTGGTTTTGGTTACAAACTGCTAAGACGTGAAGAAGCAGCACAGTTAGTTGGGTCCGTCGGATGGCTTTGCTGCCTGGCTATCGGCTTACTCACGACTTTAAATAAGACGCAGGAGAAGAAAATAATGTGGTAAGACCAGAAAGTGTGAGAGAAAAGGGACTTCATCCCACTGACTAAAGTTTTAAAAAATCTCTAATTTCCCATGGTACACCGTAATACAGTCTGCATAAAGTAACAGAAAACTGCGAGAGGCACGCAGTTCTCACAGCGGGTTTCTTACAGCTCTTTCCGGATGTGACGCTGTCTCGTTGAAATGCTGGATCCTGGAACATGAAGGCATAAGGATTGGTCGAAACGTCGGGAATAACTCGTCCAACGGCATCCGTCACATCCGAGAAGACTGAAATCCTGAAGAGGAACAAACATTGTATTCTACTGCAGAAGTATCAGTTCAACACAACCGCGTCGCAACATTCAGCACTACAGACGTTTAAAATTTATTTTAGTGAAATTCACCGTCGGACTGTGTGAAATCAGCACTGCAGTTTCAAAACATAGATTGACAGTACCCTAAGAGATGTTATGCCCACACAGTTGCCACGGGACTGAGGCACCAACACGAGGCGGCGTAGGCTTACCACGGGGGTTGGAGGATGACGTCACTATCATCATCATCATCATCATCATCATCATCATCATCGTTCCCTCTAAGCTGCGCGGGTGCGCGGCCGCGCAGAAACTGAAATGCTCCTGCGCACACCGAATTATTGCCGCGCATCTGGAATCTTTCAATTTTTATTGTAAATATTCTTATTATGCATATGACAAAAAAAATTTACAGTGCCGCGCAGTCGTCAGGTCGTGTAAAAATTTTCTGTTCAGAGCAGCAGCAAGTTCGCGCAGCTGTGAAAAAAAATTAGAGCGACCGTTATTATTATTATTATTATTATTATTATTCATAACAAAATGTTTAGAGCGAATACAAACATTGTAACTACACGGCGGCCATTTATACACGTCTGTACCCCCAGACAAGATCAATCAGGCCACAGCACAGGCACAAAACTTAGAAAACGTCCGTTACTGAGGATTCTGCTCTTTTGGGATGTGACGCTGTGTTACTGGGTAAGTGAATTCCGACGTTTCGAAAGAACCTGCAATCATTTTCAAGGGTGAAGTCGGCCAAGAAGAATTCCTCCTGAGTCACTTGTTCCTTGAAAAAGAAGACATTATACTCCTTCGAAACGTCGGAAGGATCTCACCCAACGAAGCAGCATCACACCCCAGAAGAGCAGAGTCCTGAACTACACGGCTGTGGGAATTCCCAGTTGCGCATTGCTTGCTATTATTCCTCTGAAACAACTTTTCAACCTCCATAAATTACGACATTCTACGTTCCCGGACAGCACCTTCGTACGTACTAGAATAATGACGCTATGCGTACGGCACAGAGGGCCTGACTTAACACGGGCATTGTACTGCCACTGTTTGTTACAGCGTACGGTCGCAGCGCTGCGGATGGGTGGCAGCACTGCGCCCCGAAGTCTTCACAGTGATATAATGAAGTTTTAATCGCTGCCAGAGAAGAAGGCGTAAGAAAAAGGAGGAGAAATAAGAAGAAACAGAATAAGAAATCTTCTTTTCACAACCGCGGGGTAGAAAAGACACTGGATTAGAACCACGGGCGGTGGATTGCTGGAGAAACTGGAATGCTGGGGCGCCAGGAGAAAGAGAAGAGATATTTAAATGGGTTGCAACTAGCAGAAATCGCGGTGGAAGATTAAGAACTCCCAGGAAATCGTTATGGTTCAAAACACTGATAAACAAAAATCAAATATGCTCCTTAGGGGAGTCACGAACGCATAATACACTTTATAACGGAGCAAACAATTAAGGAATTAAAGGGTAGCTACAAAACACGTGGGTCCACGTTACATATTTACCCAATACGTAATGGTGACGTGCAGATTAAGACAACCGCTTTGAGATTAAAACAAGTCAAGGAAGAGCAGAAGGCACTGCAGTTCTTGCGAGTTTTCAGGTTTCCACAGCGGTGTAATAGATTGTCCGGTCAGTGTTTGTGGAATTACTTACACAACGGGGCAGAAGGACAGAACTGCGCGTCACACGCACTAGTGCAGAGTAATGACTTTGGCACTGCTGTTCGTTTCACTGTAAGTGCAAAGGCTGGAGTAACAAGGTCGGACGATAAACCGGAAACTGTGGCAGGAAGTGGTGGCCACTGCTCGCTTAAGGTACTGTCTGTGAAACAGAACAGCGTGAGTCAGGACGGCCGACTGACAGGTCGGGGCACAACCCCGGTACTTCTCAAGTGCTGAACAGTAGGCAACCCGTTACCATATCGCCTACTGTATTTCCACGGTTTGTACGTGACCAGCACAACACGCGTACAGAAACTGTCCCTGGGTTGCGCGGTTATGCTTACAGTGACCGGTCCACATTAAGATGCTCCGAGTAAATGAAAAGCATCCCAGAAATCAATATGCACTCTGATACGAGCTTTAAAATAAACAGGCCCAAAAGACAGTGAAATAAAACTGGCATATTTAAAAAGAAACCTATTTAATATGAGTGACATTTTGGCAAGATGAAACTTTTCAGAAGGACAATGTTCAAACATGTGAGTCATACACAAGAATCAGAATTCATACAGCATTTTGCACAGTACAATAAGCCTGTATTAGCAACATGAACTCAGTTTGTCTACACATACACGTGTGCGTTTTCCTAAGGACGGATAAATGAAAAACCGAAACACATAAGAAAATAAATAAGCACGTGCAGATATTCCATGCAGTGAATGCAATTTGACAGCAGAGATGAACCAATGCAAAAGTGTCGCACTGATTGGTAGGTCAACGGTTCGAGTAAGACGGGAGCAACGCACGGAGGACGGAAGCGCCAGTACGCCTTACGTCGTAACAAGCGACGTTCCGCCCGGGCACAAATACAGAAACCGCAGAAAATCTGCGTTTGAGCTGCAGCTTTGTAATTACAGCGCCGTGAATCGAGCCCGGATGAGACCTTACTAGTTAATTTTTTGAGTCTGAGAATTTGTAGGTTATCGTCTGCTTGCAAACACAAGGTCGGGCCACGAGAAGCCTTTGTACAGCCTCGCGCTCCGCCGACAAGGAAAGGGGGGGCAGCAACAGCAGGCACACTGCATTTCCATTTTGCCGCATGAAGAAGAAAAATACAATAAAGTAGCATCATCTCGCCCGCAATGCAAACTTCTCTTCCTGTCTGAAACTTCCTCCCTGTCTTACCTACACCCCAACACCTTTGTCACACTTTTCCTCCTCTAACTACCAGACCTCCTCCTCCTCCTCACTTGTTTAACCCTCAGGAACAGTTGATGCTGGGAAGTCGAAAGACATTTGCATATACCCGTCAGCTGTGTGCGCTTTCCTTCAACTTTTACTCCTCAGAGTATAGAAGGCAGGCAGACAGTCAAGTACCGGCGTTCCTCTAACCCGCCCATATTTACACATTGCAGAAAGTGTGAGGCGGCAAAGCAATGCTGCCAGAAAGGTACTCCACTCAGAATATCTACAGTACCGCCTATCCCTACCATGCTGCATTTCCCATTCCCCACCCCCCCACCCCACCCCACCCCTTCTCAGTGTCTCAACTGTATGCAGTGCCACACTGTCGAAGTTTTGTTAGCTCCAGTTTTCGTTACGGGTTTGGAGGTGAAGGGAGGGGACATCGCGTTAGGAAACGTACGGAGCTCATCTGCTGCGATGTTTGAGGTTTCGAATGATGCATTTCAAATAACCTCTTCTTGCCTTGATTCCTTCCGATTCTTTTTCAGCCTCCACCACCAACTGCCACAGAAACTCACAGGATAGGGTTACCTTCCGGAATACATTTTTAGAATACAGAAATGGAGACGAGATGTAGATAATTCGTTATTTTGTAACGCAAAAAGAACAGTACAGAAAAGTGGTACAGGAGAAGTGATCAGTTTATGTGGGCTATATGGGCGGTACACAGTAACATCTGATTATAACAAGGTACATGATCAACAGTCATATGCCAATTAATAAATCCTTGAACTCCGAAGTTAAAGGCGATACTTCCCTTCGAAACGTCGGCAATCGATATCAAAGCTCCAGAGACCTCAAATATCGCAACGTGGATACCACAGTACAAATTGAGCAGAGCCTACGACCTCCCCGAAACGTCACGAAAACACACATTACGCGCCTGATTACCTCAAAATGTCCGAGTCAGTCAGTCAGTTCCCTGACGACGACGGCAGAGACGGTTCTCGAACGTCGGTTTGCTCACCACTAAGCAACGTGACGCGGCTGCCAGCCCGAGAACATTTTACTTAGCAGGCCTACAGTTGCGCGGAAACTTTAAATTACGTATCACTGACGCACCGTGGCGGGAACAGAGCCATTCGGCTAACAGTGAAGGGATGCAGTCCGTATCTGTAAGCCAAGTGGCTACTGTATGTACCACCAGGTTTAACATCCACAAATTCTACGTTCTGCCCACACAGTGTGTTTATGTGTTTTGTGTGGATCTCAGAACAAACAGCGATTATTTCCCTATACAGCATTAACTGGCTTGTTTTTATAACCGAGACGGAGTGTGTTTACTGCGCGGTACGGACTGAATATATATAGTTCAGGCTAATCTGATTTTTTTCGAACTTCTAGAGAGGTAAACGCTGTTTCCTCTACAATACACGCCCTTCATTACTCTTCCTCTTCTGCCCTCCCAGACGGGTTTCATCAGTTTCACTGTGCTGAGTGTTCAGGCGGCTAAGCTACTTCCTTACCTGGTACGTTACAGTCATGACGGGAATCCCCTGTAATTTCGCTGTCCTGTTTTCATATGCGTCTCGATCAGTGCAAAGGTACACTTAGCCTGTGCCTTTACGACACAACAGAAGGCGCAGTGGCGGGTATCATGTTCTACGGCCTTCACATTGCAGGCGAGACATGCACCAGATCTAGCACATCGGCTTAAACACGCACGCTGCAACCCGTGTTTATTAAGGTGGACTTTCAAAGTGGAGCAGAGGACAGATATGAGCTGTATGACACAACCACTACGTTCGCATTATGCGCGTGCATGTGTACTGCCTGCAGTTACACAGTGCGCTGAGGTTCACAACACTCGTAACAGAGACCTGACGAGGTGGTGTGAACATGGCAACGCAACTCGGGTGCCACACTATGTGACACCGTACCAATTTTGACTGCACGCCCGTGGTACTATTTACGAATATTTTTGCTTTATAACATTCGAATTTCTACTTCTAACAATAACAAACAAACACACCTGACAATTACAGAAGATCTGTAACACACTTTATCACATGCCGACGGCTCAGACATCGAGTAATCACAACATACGCACCAGCCAGCAGAATTACTTCTGTGTCATGCCGCCTGTCTTAAAACTAAATACAGCATTATCTTTGCACTTCGTAATTTCTGCTTGATACTCAATGGCAGCCCCGTCATGACGGCCAGACACGGCCGAAACACGCTGCACAAACAATAGATCGGCGCTATTTATTATAATGTATGTACTGTGATAGTCCTGGATTGAACGGCAACTGTGCATGTGCACGGCTAATGATGTGGCAATTCCCTACATGACACACTTCTGTTACAGAATTACAGACAGAGAAACTGCCTTACGGAAACTAAACTTATCTTCACACAACTGCGTACGAAAGGCTGTTCTGCGATAAAGCAGTAACACAGTCCGCGCACCATGCAGCAACACAGGATGAAGTAACGCTGTTGCGATTTACATTACTACGTTTCCTCACCGCAACACCTTGCCATTTCTTCATTTGTCCCTGAACCACGACAGGTGTCTGACGCGGTCCTATAGTTGCAAATCATCACACGGTAAAGTTACGGTGGCAGAGTCTGAACATGGGGGGGGGGGGGGTGTTGTGTGTTGTTTTACATACCGACAGTAATGGTACGGACCAGAAACCTTTGAAATAACGGCGATGATAGGAGAGGAGAGAACAGCCGTCTAAAACGGAGAAAATTATTATGGGGTATAATTAGCGCTAGACGCTTATGCAGTCTGCCTTGAATGATGCCATACTGACTGCCTAATCACACCAACGATTTGATAACACAAATCGGAAACATATCGACAAAGGACCGGTCACATATGAGGGTCGTACACATGTGGATGGCACGTACAACGAGCAGAACACAAATTTCAATACGCTTTAATTTCACACTGCCTGTAGTACACCTATGATAAGGTTTGGAATGCTTGGAACTACACCTTCACCCCATACGCCTTCACGGCCTTCACGGGGACAGCTTTGTCTCTGATGTCATGCAAGCAGCAACCTTCACTTAATATCGACTTTCTACCTCCCTGCAAGGCTTTAATTCACTTGAATGTTTAACCCTTTAAAGACGAAGCGTATCTGTTTTATATAAGGACTCAGTGCGTACCGCGCTGTAAACACTCTCCACTTCGGTTGTAAAAACCAGTCTCTTAATGTTTTATACGGCAAAAGTTTCTGTTTGTTCTGAGATCCGTACAAAACACATAAACGCAATGTGGGCACCACGTAGAATTTTTTAATGTTAACCCTGCTCAACACCGTAACGCAGTCACCGTATTTCCGCCCAGGGAGGTCACAAGCTCAGTACTGTGCTAACGTCCCTGGTTACAAGTGAGACGCGAGGTGACCATGACGGCAACCGACTGGTATGGTGACACCGCCGCACAGCCTGGCAGGTGTGTACCGACGTTTCAAGGGAACCTGTTGCGTCCATTATCAAGACAGATTACATTCGTCTAGTCCGAATATATTATGAGGAAGCGCCATCTAAAAACATGGGTGGGGAGACCAAAACATTACATGAAACAAGAGGCTAGAGACAGACAAAAATAACTGAGAAACGAACAGAAGACGACAGCCTTAGGGAAATAGACTTGATGAGCAACTAACACTTCCAAATGTGAGATTAGGCAGTGAAGGAAGCTCTGGCAGCGTGTAAGTCATCTTCGGATCAGGTTCTACACAAACACTGGACTGAGTTCGTGTTTTAAATTATATGTAACAGCACGCAGCCTTATAACTGGGTGCTAGCTTCTTACATAGCGTTTAGCAGGGACTATCTCCCGACAACCCAATTTAGCTACATACATCGACTGTAACAGCCATGCCTCGAGATGACGATCCGCGAACAGCGATGTACAAGTACAGTCGGTATCAGACACAACATCTGTTTATGTGTGGCATCCCCGACCACGGCTGCTTTGTCGCATAGACAGCCAGCATCCGCCGACAAATATCGTGCCAACTGTCGTACTCGGGGAAGCGATAAAAGGGACACTATGAGGCAGCTGACACCTCAAATAGACACGACATTTGGGCCGCAGAATACGGAGCTGCTGCGGCAGCAGGGCCACTGTACCGCACAACACACCCTCTGGACAGCCCAGCAGCTCCCTGCAGGCGCAGTCACTGCGTACTTGTATCCAGTTCTCCTCGCAAGTAACTTCAAAAAGTCACCGGTCTCAGTTCACAGACGTGTGGTATTCCCTTTGCAAATGGGTGACAGATCTCTCAGCCACCGGCTGTTATGGTTGATAAAATGCTGACTGAGGGAAACAGGGCTCTGCTGTTCGGCGTATTCATGTCAATCACTTCTGACGAATTTTGTCCATAACGCTTTTCCTACTAAAATTCGAACAGTTTTTACGCCACTGCTATAATATGAAGACACACTTTAAACGCAATCTGCGGCTCCCCTTAAACTGAACACAGCCCCGCGTTCTTATTGGTGTTACCTGTCTGCCTACATGGCAGCAGAGTCTCCAAGTTTAAACTAACCGTTACAACGCGTTTACGCATGTTCTTTACTCTTTCACTCAATGCCACTCAGCCACTACCTTAGCTGCTTCATTACCAACATGAAGTAAACTCCTCCAAGTGGGTTAAAGAGCGCACCCTCATTCCCTGCACCCCAAGACGCCAACGATGAAGTCTGTACCAACGCACAGTTTACTCTTAACATCCACCACCTCAAGCAGCATACATATATACTTTTAATTCCATTACGACTAACCCCGTTTTCCTTCTCTTAATTCCTTAGCTAAACCTCCTTTTCCTCGTTTGGAACATGCACGAGGTACACAGCATCAGAAGAGGCTGTTTTATCCACAGTCGTGATCTCTTCTTTGGGAAGGGGGAAAGGGTGGCTGGTGGTTGCAGAGACAGTAGCTAGCTAGCCTCGAGATTACACGTGAATTATGGCACAAAGATATCTAATTGTACCGGGGGTGTCTCTCCTTACCTCCCCATAGCGACACTGCTACAACCACCCTCTTTTCCTAGTGGCTTCTCTTCTCTCCACCCTACTACTTACTTTTCGTTCGCCAAAAGCCAAGTTCAGTGCTTGCTACCAGCCCGCTTGTTTCTGCACCATTTCTCAGCCATCTTATTATATACACATTGGTTGGCTAGCTTTATACAACATAATACACGCTGTGTAACTAACTACTGTGTATACACACATTTTAGATCTTCAGGGTGAAAACGAACGAGTGCTCTCCCCGAAGCATTCCATTTCGCTTGCCGTCCTCAAAACACTAAGAGAACTAAGAAATAGTTACATTAGCAAGTAGGGGATGAATGGCTCGAATGAGTGTGCAGATGAATAATGTAGTTCCACTGCAGAAGGGGTGAAAATGGAATAAGGAGTACTGCCACAGGAACATTCACTGGCAGACCGTCTAGTTTTACAGAAATTTGTAACAAACCAGACACTAAAAAACGGCGTAGATATTATCAAGAAACGTACAATGTGACTCACGAACAACCTTGTTGACACCAGGGTTAAGAAAATGCCAGGTTTGAAGTTTCTACAGCGGTGTGACCGAAGATTTCGGTCTTCTGCTATGCGTTGCTATGTCATTGGGTGTGCGGTCCCGACGTTTCGGAGCAATATGTACAGAAACAACAGTTCCTTCTACCGGTACGTTTATAATTCGGACACGCAGGTGCTGAAACAAACATCTGAAAAACATTCGGGCCTGAAACTTTGCCAGCACCTGAAGACTTACGAACTAACTCCATGGAGCAGAGGCCTTCTTGAGAAGCTAAGAGGTTCTCAGCTAGTCAAGAAATTCCACGCATTTTATGGAACCCGGAGGCTCATTACCGCATTCACAAGAGCCCACCACCTGCCCCTATCCTAAGCCAGCTCAATCCAGTCCATGCCCCCATCCCACTTCTTGAAGATCCACTTTAATATTATCCTACCATCTACGCCTTGGTCTCCCAAGTGGTCGCCTTCCCTGAGGTCTCCCCACCAAAATCCTGTATGCACCTCTCTTTTCCCCCATACGTGCTAATGAAGACTTACTGACTGGTGTTCCAAAATGACGTGGGCACTGCATCAGCCTTCTGACATACATACATCACCACAAAGTATCATCGCGTTACAGGAAAACTTAACACTGTGGCAGTAGCGATACTGACCGTGGGTCAGTGTGAGTGCACAGTGGGGTCAGTTCAAGGCTCTGTGTGTAAAAAGGACCAGTGACGTCACCGGTTAAGCAGTCAGTTACAGAAGCACAACACAACTGAAGCAAAATCTCAAACTCTGCTTGACCTATCTGAAGTTAGATGGGTCAATTTCGCCTCGATCAACCGATATCTCTCAGCTCCATTTTCGTACAATCTCACTAACCAACCGCACGAAGAGCAGCCAACGGTTTCTCAGCTACTCAAATATCCCTCTCTTTTACGGAACGCTAATGCCACCACCGCGTTCACAAGAGCCTGAATATGTCAATACGAGCCAGATTAGTCCAACCAACACCCTTAATACTATTTTTAAGATCCGTTTACAATGATTCTCCCATTTATGCCTAAGTCTTGCAAGTGGTCACTTTCCTTGAGGTTTCTCCACCAAAACTCTGTACGCATTTCACTACACCCCATGCGTGCCTAATGCTCCGCCCATGTCTTCCGCCTTTATTTTATCGTCCTAACAATACCTGACGTGGCGCACAAGTAACGCCACTTCTCGCCATGCAGTGTTGTCAGTTTCCTGTTACTGCCTCCATCTTGCGTCCCAACACCCACAACACCCTACTCTCGAACACTAGGATGTTCTTCCCTCAATATGACTGACCAAGTTTCACACCCACATCAAGCAACAAGCAAAGATTTACCTCCGCACGTTCCAGTCTTTACACTCTTAAGACATCAGACGGCACGACAAAAGATTACGGACCGCATGGCGGCATGCGTTACATAAATTCAATCCGTTCTTTATGTTTCCACGGAAAAGTAATTAGTTTGTGCCGTTCTCAAATACCTGAAACACACCACATTTTCAAAAACCAACTAGCTACCTTCTCGCTATCATTTTGCCCTGCATTTTTTTCACGAGCCATGGCTTCCCTTAACATTCGCTTCTGAACCGACCGCCTTACAAGCGTCCAGTGACGTCCCCGTGCCAATATCAGCAGCAATTTAACATCTTCGTGTAGGTTTTCAGGTTTTCCGGGCGGTGTTTATATCGTGGATGACACCTTACAGTCTGGTGGTGGTAACCAACATTTCGGAGAAACCTTCTGCCTCAACGTACCAGACTATACGGTGTCACAATCCTAAAGAGTACCATATAAAATTACTTATTATCCTCCCAGATGGGTTAAACCAGCAATTCTTTCCTAGAGTGTGACTTTAACGACACAAAAACACTTTTTAAACGAAACCGGCGTTCCTAAAGAAGGAAGAATGGTGGTCGACATAAAGTGCAGGTTACGGTACGTAAAGGCGCCATCATAATGTAACGCCGCACTTTATCGCCGCCCCGCTGTACGCAGGGAGACTGTGATGTTCGTTTCCGACCCGGAATAACTAAAGTGGCGAGAGACGAGATAATAACAGAAAATATAGTGCCGCGGGGAGAGTGAGCGCCGCACAGGAATCTAGGCTGTGCCTTACAGCGGCATCATGAAGGTGGCAGCTACACGTGTTCCTTCCAATACATGCAGTACATTAAGGACTGCTACAGGCGTGTATGTGGGACTGACAGCGTCACTTTACTAACATTCCATTTATTTATAAACATGAAGTTGTCTCTCTGCACGCGTGGAGACCAAAGGATGAGGGGAGGTCCACCTCCATTCATTCTTAACATCGGCAGTAGATGGTGACCAGTGGCTAACCTCACGCCAAACCCCCTTGACACTGCAGCCCACAGATATGAGGACGGTAAGCCCCAGATTCGGTCTGGGTTAGAAGAAATCGAAGATCTAAAACAGAAAACCTTTGCGCAGAGGGACGAATAATATTAAAAGGGATCTTGAAGAAACCGGAAGGGAGAGCGTGGACTGGATTGATCTGGCTCAGGATAGGGAACAGTTTTTGGCTCTTTTGAAAACGTTAATGAAAATTCTGGTTCAAATAAATGGGGGAAAATATCTGAATAGCTATGAAACTATAAGCTTCTTATGAGGAACTGTGCTGAATTGAGTTAGATAACTAGGAGGCTTATATAACAAAACGTATAAAAATAACAATGCTTGTGCAATACGTAATTATCTCTCAATATCTCGGCCGCTTGGATTACGTCACGTTCTAATGAACAGGGCAGAGATGATGTGGCGGTTACAGGCAGACAGTCGCCGGACTGTTGCTTGGAGACTCGAACACAAGAGCAGGCAGCGCGCTGCGCCACACAGCAGCTCGGTACACCACGACGGCTCCTTCACAAATCGGTTTCTAAAAGTCTAGGCACAGCGAGAGAGGTTTGTGCTGTGGTTAGCGCAGTCTGCTCCTGAAGGGAGACACGAGCAACCCGCAGTACAGGTGGAAACCGCACGGAAGCATCACACTTAGGAGAAAAGACACGTATCAAAGGAAACCGCAGCGCCGCGACAAGCGAATGAAAAATAAAATCACTGAAACAAATTAGAGAATCCTGTAAACACGTTCAAGTTAATGAAAAACGCGTTTTAAGATGCGAGTGTTGAGGTTTGTACAGCTCTTTGAGAGGACTCCGCTATTCAATAAAGTCACGCGGCCTCGCATGCTTTCCGACGTTTCGACAGACCGCCTTTCCTTCGTCTTCAACGGTCAAGACATCCATGAAATTAAATCCTAGTATTTAGGATGCTCTTGTTAGGAAGTTTGTATTATTAGATAAGATGATGATCATACTGTCACAGGCTCCCCTTCCTATTACGCCATCATCTTAAGTCAAATTTCAGTGTTCACGAGCGTTTTAATGTTGCCAACTTAACACACACGAGATGTTATAATATTACCATCTTAACACACACAAAAATGTAACGATTAGAAATGGCAAATGTCTGCAGTCTGTTCAACATTTCTTATTAAAATTTTTACAGATCAATTGAGGAAAAATCTTTTCTATTGCTCTGTTTAACTGAATCATCCTCCTTAACCTAAATACGCTACACAACAGTTTCATTCTCACGTGTTCCCACAAAAAACGTATAATCACACACAAGGTTCTATCCTGCAGTCTTATTCCATACAAAGACCTAATCACATCGCCTTACACCTGTTAACCGCTCCTTCCAGTATCCTCTGCTTTCTCCCAATCTCTCTCTCCCTCTCTCTCTCTCTCTCTCTCACACACACACACACACACAGTCCCTCTCTTTTCTGTCTTGTCCTTGGTTCCCTTTTCGAGATTTCAAAACTCAAGTGGGGAAGCCTTCAAGAGATTATTAATTCCACTCATTCTCGCCTTCAGATGGCACTGGCGTCTGCCAAGATTTATAATTAGCCACGGACAAACATTAGGTCTGGTGAACACAGCCACAGTGGGTCGTGGTTCAGTTTATGGCACCAGTTGGCACAAGCGTCTTGAGCTGCCTGCTTGATATCGCACTGAAAGCTGCTACTTGACGACAGCCACAGAACTCATTTCCATGTTGGACAGAAATCTCCGTTTCTCTCTTAATCCTTTTCTTTGTCACTTCCCGTCTCCCTCTCCAGGCTTGCGTTTCTATGCGTTATACGGTTTAATGTGTACCCCTGTGTACGTGCAACATGCGACATCACTTTGCCGTCTGGTAATCAGAAAACATAACACTGTGAGTGTAAGGAAAACTCACGTAAGGCATAGAAACACCGACACAAACCGGCCTTGTACCCAGGCAATACGGACGGCTCTATCCTCGAGGTGAATCAGCCGAAGCGTCACGCTCACCTCCTCCTAGTCTGAGGTTAATAACAGCCGTGTTTGCACCCCGTGGTAGTCACTGTATGTAACACCTGCTGTGACATTTAAAACCTACAAGTTCTGCCCACACAGTGTGTTTATGTGTTTTGTGTGGATCTCAGAACAAACAGCGATTATTTCCCTATACAGCATTAACTGACTGGTTTTTACAACCGAGACGGAGTGCGTTTACTGCGCGGTACGGATTGAGTCTTTAAATATACCTTCTGCCCACACAGTGTATTTATGTGTTTTGTGTGGATCTCAGAACAAACAGCGATTATTTCCCTATACAGCACTAACTGACTGGTTTTTATAGCTGAGAATGTGTGTTTACTGCGCGGTACAGGCTCAACCGAAATATAATTCAGGTGAATCTTGGCCTTTAAAGGGTTAATGACTCACAGTGACAGCTTTACTACCCACAATACCCGACATCTAAAATTAATGTTACACCAAATTTTCTGCTCAAGGTTCACCATGACAACGGACAAGACTCTGCACTGCTCTATGCGAGTTACAGAAACCCGTCGGCACAGGGCCGAAATTAAGATTAATGATGCAGACAGGCCCATGATAAATGTGGACGTTCATATCAAACTGTTAGAAATAACTCATCAACTTTCCACTTGTCGAAATTCTACTGTAAGCAGCTTCACTGTTTGTACAATTCGCCTAATGTCATTTGGGCGATCACATCAAGGAGAATTCGATGAGCCACACACGTAAAGCACACGGCGTAAATAACAAACGTATATAAAAGGCTGGTAAGAAAACCTCTAGATGTGAGCCAGCCTGAAAGAATGAAAATAACACTGAAGTTGCCATTCGAAAAGAATGACGTCATAATCAGATCAAATTCGAAATGTGACACATTCTAAAACTTACTACACACGTGTACGGAACTGACATGCCGTAAAACGTGTTTTCTCATACACATACACACACACACACAAACACACACACACACACACACACACACACACATACGCCCACACACGCGCGCGAGCGCGCGCGTATACATCCGCGCTACGTGAAGCATTTCACAATCTCACAACATTTTGAAACATGATGTTAAGTGGCTGAGTTCAATGGCGACACTCGAAAATCATACGAAATAAACTACAAAATGTGAGTACCCACTCCAATTATACAGTTATTACAGGCGAACAATATACGTTACACACTGACTGACAAACGAAACTGCCGTTATTCAAAAGTTTGTCTTCACTCAACTGGATCAACGCCGGGTACAAAATACCTTGCTACTGGCCCGTATCTTTAGCCAGCTGAACCCAGTCCGCCCCCCTGACATCCGCGCTGTCCCATATATTACTCAGTACTCCACCATCTCGCGCACTGTGCAGCCGCACCGTTTTTCTTCTATGCATACGGCCCACCGTACAGACACCTGTTTATTCAAAAAACCCGAAATACTTCAGCCTTACAAGAAAAATAAAGGACGGTGTAATACACCTAGGAACCCAAAAACTAACACCCTGTAACAACCACACAACCTACACTCTAGCTAACATCCCCACCGCAAATGACAGTATGTTTACGTCTGCAAACGGAGAATTAAAATAAAATAAATTTTAGAAATTTGACTTTCAAAAGGACCACTCTTCATAATGTGTAATTTTGATTTTAACATAACAAGTTTACACGTTTCTAAAGCAGCCGCGGACGTTTCGACCTAACTACACTGAAAATTTAGTACTTTATACAAACCTCAACTTTAAATACATAAAATGAGATCTCGTCCTCAGAACAGCTGTCGTGTCTACACACAAATACTTTCCTCTACGTACTTTTATTATTAACACCCGATTACGGCCCCTTGCGACCGAAACACGTTGTGTGTTTGTAGATACAAGCAGGACAGAGAGTGCTGTGACTGACGGTCCATACAGTGCCTTCGCTGCAAGCGTCACAAACGAGATGTCTAAAACAAAGTTTCCACAGATGGCTTTTCCAGCCAGCGGTCTGCTCCCGCACCGTACCACGATAAAAATTCTTCAGACTTTCGCTTTTCCACCGTAAATGATAAATGGTACTTTAAGCGCAAACCCCCACAATTATTAAGTGCCATTTCCCTTGAAAGGAACAGAAAGGAAGAAAAGGAACAGGACATGCTCTTAATTAACACTCCACAAACTAAAATTAACCGCTCTTATATTTAATGAATCAGTTCGTACCGCACAGGAAACACTCTCCTCCTGGATTATAAAACCAGTCAGTTAATGCTGCATAGGGAAATAATCGCTATTTGTTCTGAGATCCACACAAAACACATAAATACACTGTGTGGGCAGAACGTATATTTAAAGACTCAGTCCGTACCGCGCAGTAAACACACTCCGTCTCGGTTATAAAAACCAGTCAGTTAATGCTGTATAGGGAAATAATCGCCGTTTGTTCTGAGATCCACACAAAACACATATATACACTGTGTGGGCAGAACGTATATTTAAAGATTCAGTCCGTACCGCGCAGTAAACACTCCGTCTCGGTTATAAAAACCAGTCAGTTAATGCTGCATAGGGAAATAATCGCTATTTGTTCTGAGATCCACACAAAACACATAAACACACGGTGTGGGCAGAACGTAGTATTGTTGAATGTTAAACCTTGTGGCACATACAGTAACAAGTGCGTTTAGAGGGCCAATTTAATTGTATTTAGCACGTCTCTCTTAAAATAAATTTGGAACAGCGTATAAAAATGAACTACACACGCCATATGCGGCCTGAACGTGGGTCAGTTGAGTGCCTTCAGTTTCATGGAACTGGTGCAAATGAATTTGCGCCGTTGGAAAAACAGCAACCTCTCCGCCCCGTTACACTGAAAATGTGAGCGAGGGGAGGGGGTGTGGGGACGCAATGAAAGGAAAATCGAAACCTAAAACATGCCGAAGTCCCTTGGCTTGCTGCTGCTTTTCTCCACTAGTACTCAGAAAACAAAAACAGAAAACAGAACTTGTCCTTTACAGCCATTACCGCGTTCTGACATTTCTCCCGCGTGATTCAGAACGCCCGGGACCTATGTCTCACTTCCATCTCATTTTGTATGTACGACCTCGCGGCAGTTCCCACTACTTCTTCTAACATCGAAATGAGGAATCCGCGCCAACGAGGTCCTGAGATGGAAACAAGCAGCACGGAAAAGAGACACGAAGTAATGCCTGTGTACATCTCTTACGTTTTCGGTAATGGTTAATCCGAACTTTCTACTTGACAGGAGTGACACCGAGCTTCGTAAGGATACGTTCAAGAAATTAAATGTGGGAAAAACGAAACGGGATTCAGGTTCTCTGAGGTACGTACCGTTGTGTCGGTAGGTTAGGTTCTTCGGATGTTTTCAAGTAACCTAGTGCCTTCACCTACAAACTGTTTGACCCCGTCTACCCTTGAAGATAAAAGTATTAAGTTCCTCCGAAACGTCTCGAAATACTAAGCCAGCGACATGACGTCATATCCCGGACGACCTGAATGCCCAGAACACCGCTGTCAAAACCTCAAATCTCGCAAAAGTAAACAACTTTCATGTTCACCCTGTCACGCACTACACTGCAACCCCAGCCCCCGTATTTCCGCCACAGACAGAACTGCTCACACAGTATGGCACAAGACGTAAAGAAAAGCCACCCTCTTCGGCTATAGACCGTCTATCGATTATCCCGGTGTTGACGAGATGTGATATGACCTCGCAATAGGCCATAATCAAACTCTTCGGCCACCATTCGTGTTCATCTTTTCATCGAATTCTACGCTCAGCTCCAGACCCGCATATCCGAGTTCACTCACATGTTTCACACCATTTCCTTGAGGTCACAGCGCCACTTCCTTTCCACTTACACGTTAGAATCATTCTTACAACATTGCCATTTCTCCAAATTTATTTTGGCTTCGGTCAAGTCAAACATTTCACATCTATAAGCGTGCATACAGTTAACACTGCCCACATGACAGCTACATTAATCAGTCACGTGTATTTGATTACGCTGAATATCACAGAGAGGTGCAGCAGACGTAATAGCTGGTGTATGTGAAAGTGGAGGGAACTGAAGTCGTGAATCCAAGGTCAGAGTGTGGCCCCACTCTCTGTTGATTCATATCATATGAAGACTCCTGTACGCCTGTTACTGCATCCCTTTAAAGCTCTGTGGTTACTCCGTGCACCGTCAGCTTTAATGCAACTATAAAAACCCTGGAACTAAACCGCAACAATGTTCAAGTGCCGTCGGTCTCAAAATGGGGTTCGAAAATTGGTTCATGGTTAAAGAAAACACCCAGACCCACATTGCATATATTTTTCAACGACAAATTTGCTAATTACTTGGCTTCTGTTAATTGACACTTCTCTGTTCATTCCGGTGACAAGACGTAACAAGAAACACACACAAAACAAACCTACTACTTTACAACTGATACTCGGACACCGTCTTGCTGGAAAAGTGGAGGCTTGCTGCCAGTCATTTGAAGGCACCAATTCAGCCGTTGTTCTTCGGGCCCCCTGTTTAACACGTCTAGAATAAACTTGTTTTAAACTCACATTTTCTGCAATGGATGATTTTCCAATAGACATGAAAAGAAAAATTTTAATGAGAAAAAACATGGTTTTCATTTCATACTGGGAGGGCAGTTATTAAACGACGCTTAGCAACAAAGAAAATCCAGCAACAATACACAAGTACAGTCGAACTCGGTTATAACGTCATGAAAGGGACTGCATGTTTTGTATCGTTATAAACGAGTGTTGTTATAACCGAGCAGCATAATGCTATGTTCAACAGTGCGGAATCAACTGGTACCGCAGAGTATCTGACGCTATACACGAGGTGTCGCATAAACCAATGTCGTTATAAACGGGTTCGTCTGTATTTACCACAAAATAATTGTAAAGTAACAAACGCACGGAATGGAGGAGCAGGAGGAGGAGGGGGGTGTATTCCCTTAATTCTTGTGCCTTCAGGTGGCGCGATCTGTGTCAGATCGATTGCAGTAAAGAAAGTCAAGCCGCGGGGATTGTTTCATCCAACGAAGCGAGAAACAGAGAAATCCGATATCACCCCAACCCCCAACCCTACAGCACCTCACTCTAACTCACCCCCGTTCCAGCGGATACACAGCCACACGGTGGCAATGGAATGGCATTTATTATCACCCCCACCCCAAACTATTATAGCGATGTGTTGTGCCGTACACAAATGTTAGCTGCCGAAACGCTGCAGTCACAGCGAACACACGTGTGGGTATCAGTGTGTAACGTTTCTTATCAGAAAGTGTTCAGTGCGCTTTTAGCGCGAGGCGGTACATACGTACACGTTAATTTTGCGCTACGTGGGAGACTTGGGACGGCACTAAGCACATCTTCTTTGCTACTTTTGGGGGGGGGGGGGGATAAGACACGAGATTCCAATTTTGTAGAAAGATCTTCGAAAATACAAGTACAGTCAACAGAGCCATTTGTCATACAGAGCTACTTTGCATCTGGAGGCACATGTTTCGGCTCATTTCCGAGTCATCATCAGGTCTGAGTCATAAAAAAGAGAACATATATCTAATCCTACAGGGAAGTGCTACGATCACATGAGGTCTTGAAATGTGACTTAGTAACGCCTACGTACTGAGTACGAGTTGCCTAATAAAATCTCATCTCAGTGGCAGTTAGAAGCAGGAGAAATGTCACGCTGAAGATAAATATGAGTACCAGGCCAGAAATATGTGTTGTTACGTCTGACACGCACGGCCCACACGTGTCGTCACATTATGTTCTTATGGTGGCTACACGGAGCGTAAACGTAAAGAAACACCCGTGTTCGTTGCCCGACAGGGGACAACAGACTTACCTCTTCTCCAAAGTATCCAGAGCGACTCTGGGGCCCATTCAGCGCCCCCCCCCCCAATCGGCACCGGAGGTCCCTTTCCGTGGGTCAAACGGCAGAGGCATGAATCTGATCAGTCACATTCACGGCGCCGACAGACAAGTTAAACTGTACTAGAAAAAACACTGCCCGCGCTTTATGCAAATCAAAGGTTCGGAAGACACCTCCAACGACTCGCACGCCCTGTCCTATGCATTCATTCCGCATCTCGCCACTCTATTTCCTGTGCATTCATTGCGTTACCATTCTCGCCCGTAAGTGTGCCCTCAAGGAGAGTCTTTCGTTCGCGTTTTGCTGTGAAAATCCCGTAGTGTTTTTCGCCAGCCTGCATGTACTTTATTTCTGCCCTAATCATTACCTTTGACTGTCCAAATAACGCAGCAACAGACATAAGCCTATGCACAGTTACAGTTTAACACTAATCAAATTGCTGAAGCGCCACATACGTCAGGAAGTCGACAGAATTCACAGTATTTTCGCTTTAGCCTAAGAATATTATGTGGCGCCACTCCATAGCGTGTGGCAAAACGCTGCAAACGTGACATTTGACACCATCACAGCGGTGCCGATAAAGTGACCAGTGTCCTGGGATATGACACCGTACTCATTGGTATATATACATTTCGAAGCATTTTGTGCCACCATCTTCAGGACAGTCTCACAAGAGGCTCGAACTAAATGGAGGCCGGAACCCCCGCCGAAGCGTTCCTCTACACACAAACCCACACGGCGTCATACTCCAGAACAATAGCACATTCTCCTTCGTGTTTGCCGACAGAGTCTTGCTGTGAGCTGCCACCGTCACGCTGTCCCTTGCGGACAGTTATTAAACACTTCACTTACTAAAGTTAAACACATTCTCCATTACGAGTTAGAACACGTCATCAGAGGTCAATCGTCAGTTTACAAACTGCATTCTATTTGACGAAGACAGTGAAGTCGGTCACAGCTTCATTTCTCGTTCATGAGGTCGGAGGAGAAGAGGAAGGGCAGGCACCGGAATGGCTTTCCGGATCTGGAGGGCGAAATGGGACCAGGGTCGTCTCCGGGGACTGGCACCCGCCGGAAACTAACACAACACGTGCCTGCAACAGTGAGCTCCGTCAATCGCGACGTACGATGGGTAAGGGCTGGACACAAACGAACTGCACAGAGGCAAAACCAACTGATTTTAGTGGCCCCTGTGTCTACATGGGACGGAAATCTCTCTTATATGAACGTGCAACGGGCTGGATTGAACCTACAATTAGCTGACGACTTCAAAAATGATTGACTGAATTTAACAGCACTGGCTTTCCGGGTAAGAGTGCTGTCGGACATACATTCAATGTCTGTACATACACTAAAAGGGTTTCAGAATAATAAAGTTTAATTTATTTTCTACGCCATTCTTTTCTAAAATCTTACGTCACGTTGTAAAAAACTGAAACTACCCTTTAACGCTCAGTGGTTACTTCATATGCCACGAGGTTTGACATTCAAAAATTCTACGTTCTGCCCACAGTGTGTTTATGTGTTTTGTGTGGATCTCAGAACAAACAGCGATTACTTCCCTATACAGCTTTAACTGACTGGTTTTTGTAACCGAGACGGGGTGTGTTTACTGCGCGGTACGGACTGAGTCTTTAAATATACGTTCTGCCCACACAGTGTGTTTATGTGTTTTGTGTGGATCTCAGAACAAACAGCGATTACTTCCCTATACAGCATTAACTGATTGGTTTTTATAACCGAGATGGAGAGTGTTTACTGTGCGGTACGGACTGAACCTTTAAATATACGTTCTGCCCACACAGTGTATTTATGTGTTTTGTGTGGATCTCAGAACAAACGGCGATTATTTCCCTATACAGCATTAACTGACTGGTTTTTATAACCGAGACGGGGTGTTTACTGCGCGGTACGGGCTGAGTCTCCAAATATAATTCAGTTTAACCTGAGTCCTTGATTCGTCAGCACGGTGCAGCAAATCACGGAAGATCTGAATACAGCAACAACGGAAGACACACCTTTCACGGCCGTCGTGAAAGCCGTCTACAGGCTCGTCACGAGGCACGGAAGACTGCGCTGGACGGCCTGCCGCATTCACACCACCGCTGGTGTCTTCGTCGCTGCATACTGACGTCTAGTCTGGAGACCACGGAGGGCTCGAAGCCACGATCTGGCCAACAGCTCAATCCCGCTGAGTATTTCTTCCCTCTTTGGTGCAAAAATTTTTCTCAGCACCCTGGATGTATTTACCGTATGAACGAACGCAGCAGACATACGCATATATACTCTATCAGGTCCGTTGCTTCTTTACATTGTAACTACATAAAAAACACCGCTCTCTTCCATATTATACAGATACATAAACCAACTGCGGGGCTTAATGAGTGTTATTTAAGTCATTCAGCGAAAAATGAATTATAAACGGTAAATGCTGTAACGAGAGAGGAACACGCAATGAGAACATGTGGTACATAGAACGCTTATGCACGGTTAAGTGTTTCCTCGTAGCTCAGTGCAGCAGGCAGGAACAACGCGCCGGAACGGTGGGCTCAAAACCAGAGCGGAAGAAACTCTCTCTCTCGCTCTCTTTCTCTCTCGCTTCTCTCACTTTGGCCCCCAGTAACAAAAGCTTCTCTGTTCCACAACATATCAACACAGAACCAAAAAGACAGACACATTTCCTGTCAGTTCTCACTCAATACGTCAACAAGTATTCTTCTAGTGATTCAAACACTGCATGAACTGCCAACGGTTTTGGAAACCGGTCACATATTTTTGTACGTCCACTTAAAGAGGCGCCTCGGTAATCGTCCACGTGTTCCTGTCTGGTGCTAACAACGAAAAAATACTACTAATGAAAAGCAAACAGTTATCATAATTAAGAGATACACACACGGATGCTTCATCACTGATTGAACCAATTATTGCAGCCGCGCTGTGCCAGCGGGTGCCGGCCATAACACACGGGAGTCCTCCACATGCGATTGGATATGACGCGCAAGAAATTAAGAATTACGAAGGTTGTTTGTGTTTGAACAGCGTTTGCCGCAATATCTGCAGGATACTTCAGTGATACACGGCATGACAGCAATACGATGTGAGTAAATGAACTCTAAAATGTTCGCGAAGTAAACATGCGATCCGGCAGTGCACCGAACTGGAGGCCTGCCACGGCTCGGGCGCTTTGTGGCTCGCCTATCACCGCGAACGTGCGACTTCATTCCAAGGCCAGTCCACGTCAGAGTGCTGTGACGGCCAGCGTGGTGCTGCAATGGGTTCTGTTCGTTCCACTTCCTTTTTGCCACCTGAACGCGGGAATCAATAAAAACATCGAAACAGGTGAGTGTTATAAACAATTAAGGCAGAGAATTTGCAACACAATGGCGGTGCCGGGGACTGTACTTCGTGTATTTCTATTCAGACGACAAAATGTTTATAAACTTACGGTATCAATTCTTGGCGCCTTAACCCTTTAGAGCCTAGCAGTTACTGTATATACCGCCAGGTTTAACACTCACAAATTGTACGTTCTGCCCACACAGTGTATTTATGTGTTTTGTGTGGATCTCAGAACAAACAGCGATTATTTCCCTATACAGCATTAACTGACTGGTTTTTATAACCGAGACGGTGTGTTTACTGCGCGGTACGGACTGAATATTTATGTGTACCTCAGGTTGATCTCAGCCTCTGCTACAATGCTGCCCTCCAAACTGAAAACTCACCCCCAAATGCTCAGCTTCTTCCATCCGCTGCACACTCCCAGCAGCACACGTCCTGTCGCTCTGCCTTCTTCACTTACCAACGTTTCACCTTGCCACCAGCTTACCTTTACACGAAGGACGAGCGGGCACGGCCTGGGAATCTTCAGAGCAGTGAAATTTACGGCTCCCACCGCGAGTTATAATAAGTGTAAGGACTCTAATTGCACCTCCACCCTCCCCGTCTTTTCGTCTCTCTCTCTCTCTCTCTCTCTCTCTCTGTCAGTCTCTAAAGGCGTAACAAGTAAAGCACACCGTGACATTTGACATCTGACCCACAAACTTCATGACTGACTTTACGTATGTCAGTCTGTGTACAACCCAAACCGCTTTCGGTTTTTACGAAGTGCATTTTCCGGGCGGGAACGTTTATCTTGCTTGCCAGCCGGACGCCGTTGTCACGCCCCTCCGAAGTATGAGCAATGCCCAACAAATTGTGCAATCCATTTTCACCCATCAGTGCCTCGTGTTCGCTAGAGAACTTCCCCCTCTCACCTCACCCACCACCATAAACCCCGCACCATCAGCGTGCGGGCTTTCACCTGCCAAACGCGTGCTCCCTGCCTTGCCGCAACCCGCCAGACACTCCTCACAGCCCTCCTTCGACACCGCTACGGTTGCAGGGTCTAGCCAAGTTTTGCGGCGTGTGACGTGTTTTCCTGTAGGGGCCTTGAGTGACGCCAGATTAATGTCCGGGAATAATGACGGCGGTGACGTGGTGTGTGACTGCAGTCATGCGTCACGACGGCAGCAGGAGAACGTCAGAGAGAAAGAAACGCTTGGAGGTAGACAAGAAGCCTGAGACCGGGTGACACCGCCACAGTAACACTGACAGCAACCGGTGGCGTTTCCGTTATAAAGAAAAGAGCCGGGAGAAATGATATGCATTAATTATATGGCGTTTCTTTAAGAACAAGACAGGAAATGTCCACAAAGTGTTCCCTGGCAGGGACAGCAGCCAGGGAACACTGACCGGTCAGCACGGTGATATCAGTAACCGGTCGCACATGCACGCAGCTCTGCACGGAAAGCGTCTCTTATTACTTTAGGAACTTTATCCACAGATTTCAGCGAAAATCTCCAAAACTGCACGAACTTCCGGCTGTTGAGAAGGGCCAGAGGCAGAGACATGAAGACGCTGACGTACAGTTTGTGCAACTGTTTTGCGAACGCACATCCTCTGCAGCAGAGGTTTCGAACAGGCGACCCGCCATCACATTTATACACGCACAGTATAAACAGTATCTCACACAACAATTCGGGCGGCTAGGTACACCGCTTACTGTGATTTGCACACGTGCGGCCCGCGAAACAGCCACCAGCAACAGCTGAGGCCCCTTTCAACAAAAGGGTTCGAGTCCCTGCCCTACAGACGCACGGACAGGCTGCACAATAAGCACACACCGTGAATCCCGGTGTTTTGTGGTGTGACTCTGTCGTTAGGCGTGTCGCGACGTTTCGGAGAAACGTAAGTTTCAACTAAACCGGGAACAGTTGTTGAGATCTGCGCTCTCCTGGGTTATTACGCAGCGTCGAATGATAAACTTTAACCGACGTTTCGGGACAACGTATCGATCCCATTTTCGAAGGTCAAGAAGTCCAAGAAGAAAAGAAACCCGGACAGTTTACACACGCAAAGTGCGGGGGGGGGGGGGTGACCTGCAGCCAGTGGCGTGGTGACGCCCAGGAGAGAGCAGAGCTCATCCACATCGCGGCGAAGCCTGAAACCGCGGACAGTTCTTGATTTGCTCGAACCGTCAGAATGAACGTGGTGAAACATTCACCTAACGACGCAGCGGCACGTAACAAAAGACTAAGTCCTGCGTCACACCGCCGTGAGAACCTGCATGCTGAACGCCGCTACGGCAGTCTGCTAACTGAAGCCAGAGTGAAGCGCGCATAAAATTTAGCGACGGCCGCGACAGCAGTAAACGGGGTGGAAACTGCCCTCACAGGCACCCCTGATATTTGGGGTTAAAATCCGTCCTTGCAAAAATACTGAACTCTACAGAAAAATGCTTTATATTTAAAGACAATAATTTTGAAATATCAGTAGCTCTTCTGCAGAGCACTGTGTCGATGTCTGTGCCCGAAGTGGACGAACACTGCCGTCACGAACAACGGAATGGCGTCACGAACATCGGAAAGCACTTTCAACGCATGACGCCTGTCTTGCTTATAGAACTAACCAAGCAGCATTAATAAAAATAGAAAACAAACTCAAAAAAGCACAACAGGCTTGAATGTATGTTATCAGTGAAATGTGAAAACTCTATGGAAGTACAAAACACACTGAACGATTGAAGGAGTGTCTCATTCCACGATTCATGAAGGCAGTCGATGTCATAACAACGGGACTGACAGTGACACCCACAGCAGCATGAGACTTGGAGGTGGGAAAGCCGACAGGCTAGCCACGTGGGCTCACGCCCATTCGTCACAATTAGTCACGAAAGGTCAGAATAACTTGTTTGAAGTCGAGGCTCACGATGGGCCGAAGTCACGAACATCGAGACACAGCTGTACTGCAGTACGAAGTTTAAACATACTCCGATTACGTCATCAGTTATTATTTTAGAATATATTTACGCTCAGCTCGTCACATTTCCGCCCGACGAAATAACAATTTGTCTTCACGTAGTTCGCCCAGCCCCGTCTCACGTTAACTGCAGAAGGCGTCTCGTTCCACAGGCCTCCGCTATATGATACGCACGGAAAGCCCTCGGGCGAAGAGGATTCTACATTACGTAGTTTTTACAAATGCCCTTTCACCCCATATCCTGTCCTATATATGGTGTCTCTTATCCACTTTGCCACCACAGCAGCAGACTCACCCCCGTGCAAGCCAACAGGAGATCCACAGGTGGCAGCACACAGACAGAATTTTTCAGTGTGCGTTTCTGAATGGAAGCGTGACATTTTTTCTCACACAGTTCTCCTTTTCAGTATCACTCCCTCACTGGCGCGCGATGGGAAGTGTACACGCGGGAGGGGTGGGGGGAGTAAAACAAGGGGAAAGAAAAGAAGGCAGAACAGGAGATAGGAAAAGATGTATTAGGCTAAAACTGGAAGAAATGTGGTTGGGAATGCTACTTTTACACCAAACTGGCTAAACCCAGTCTGTGTGCATGCCGCTGCAATGACAGCGACATCTTGCAACAGTCGACGGAAGACAGAGGCCAAAGAAATCTCCGAGGTGACACAACCAAAACAGGAACAATAAGAAGACTTCGCCCACAAGTTCGGGTGAAAATAATACAAACTTAAGCAATAATGACACGCACAGAAAATCACACTGTTGTACAATACACATTACTTACCTGCCGGCTGCACAAAGATGTTAAAAGGAACTGACAAAAAGCGACGTACTTCGCCATTATTATTGCGTCACCAGGCTGTTTGTCACATGCAAGGCCAATGCTACATCGAGTGTCGTTCGCACGAAACTTACGACAACTCTAACATAATAAATTATCACTAATGCTGTAGAGTAACAACGTTTCACAGATACAAACTGTCGAAGTCTTGGCGCGCCACAAGGCAGCGCACGGGTGTTTACAATTTATATAAACAAAGCACGAAACGTAATTTTCACTTGAACCTGTTTTAGATAATTAAATGCGTATAACGTAACGTGTGTACTTGATTGAATGTTCATACATTTTAAATAAGCGGCTTTAAAATTTGTAATACCGTACGAAGACTAAATTAATGCAGACTATATATAAAGATTCAGTTTGTACCTCACAGAGAAGACAGTTTGCATCCCCTCGAGAAAACGAACGGTGAATATTGTAGGGACCATTACTTACTGACTGACTGACTGACTGACTGACTGACTGACTGACTGACTGACACTGTTGTTATGAATCACACAGTACAGCTAAACACAACGTGCAGGCTACACCTGGGCAACATACAGCAACAACTGGCCTTCACAGGGTTCAATCTGTTCCAGACACTTCGTCAAGATGTTGGTACTTACGTCAGAAAGAATAAACAGCCGTGTTAATGTTGACATATGCCGCTATCATCAAAACACTGTAAGAACAGATGCTGCGTTCTGCATGCTGTACAACACACACATGGACCAACGTCACTATCGTATTAAGCACGTCTGTATATACATTAATAATTAGTAGGTAACACAGTACGTGTGCACGTAATTAATGCACAAACGGCAGGCAGTCTGATAAGAACACACTGCCACCTGTTGATAGCATAAAACACACTGGGAACGCGCAGTTCTTTACAGTCTTCGTCGAATTCCTTTCGTGTCGTCACTGTTTGCTACCTGCTAATCTTTTGCTTATTTTTGGCCAGTAAATCAGCTATAATCGATCATAACGACAACAGCAATCGATAACTGCGCTATGGGGCGAAATGTTGAAGTGTTGAAGCTAATATTTGCCAGAAACAAATATCAGACAGGGCGACGAATGACAGCAGGGCGCAGCGTCCTGTCAGAACAGCGTGAGGGCTCGGGCAAGCCAACCCTTTATTTTCGCAAATAACAGGGTCTGCCTGTACCTACAGACACATTCGTGTTCGCAGTACGACGGTCGGCCAGATTAATCGGTCTGTGCCGTTACACTGTGTCCAGCTAGAAACAGGACCCCGTTACGAGCGCTACCGTCTGACTGCAGCTGTTCCACACGCACGGCGGTACTCCTCTCTCCCTACGATATTCGGAGACATTGTGAAGAGAATATTCTTACAACCGAGTAACATTTACACACTTCTACACTGTAACCCTCTACAGTAAGCATGCTCAGAGCTCAGACACATTTTTATGGTCACGCCATTTCTCGGTGAGTTCTGCAACCCTAAACAAACCTGAATGTAAGTGAGCTGTAACAGGTTGAAGCGTGACACCTAACGACGTTGCCAGTTGCTACGTTTGTATAGAATCAGAGATGCACGAACGAAGGAGTACGGAGCATCAGTGGGATAATACTAATAGGGGAAACCTCATTACTGGGAGGGAAACCTGTCCCAGTGCCCCCAGGTGTACGACAGTCCAGCACACCACATGGAATGGACTGGGATTGAACCCGCGTCTTCGCGGCGAGAGCCGAGGGACTAACGGCTTGAGCCAAAACTCTCTGAAAACTGACAATTCTGTTCGTAACTCGCAGAAAACACACCGCGTCTCAATTATGAAAACCAATTCTTCACAGTTTCTTAAGTAAGTCGTCACTGTTTATGGAACCTTACGATACGCACAGTCTACCGACGTAACGCGTCGCACCAACGTAACGCGTAGCACCAACGACTGAGTTCAGACGACTGGTTATTCGAAAATATCTGTTAAGTCATAGCGTAAAACAGATATGAAATTGCAGTAGATTAACTGGAAAGCACTCCAAGGGACAGTTCTTCTAAATAAAATCAAGCCGGTGACAAATGAGTCGCGTTCACACGAGCCGCCCAAACGTTACTGTCTGCATGAAACTGCGCCTCCTTGCAGCTAGCCAATGAAATGCCGTGTGGCCCTGTGACACATGTTGTTCCCGGGGCCAGTTGGCGGGGCTTTGCTGTTAAGACTGCTGGCTTGCGACCCCGACACTGGGCTTAGGTCACTTCGCGTAATTACTGTATTAACAAACCTCGCAGGCGGACAACTAAGAACACTGTGTATGTACTTGCAAGTGGGGGAGTTGGCCGGAAGATATTTATGTGGGTCCGTGGGGAATGTGGAAGGTGCTGTGCCTGCGCCGTTCCCTTGTTACATGAAGAATCTCCCATATAAATTCAATTCAGCAGAATCCTGTGTGTATAAAGGGCTGAAACGCACTCTGTTGCGCACCACTTTCAGCACGTCAGCACGCATCACAGCGGAATTTCTGGTGTTAAGAAGCGCACATGATCGTTCAGTACGCAGGGAAGCTGGCGTAAATGAAAACATCAGGTCACTCGTGAAGAGCTTCCGTTTTCATAAATTCAAGGTATTTCCTAAAACTGTTATCAGCCAAACCGAGATTCCCGCTTTTGTAGACAGTTGGGTGACAAACACACCGTCTGTCACAACGTTGTGTCCACAAAGACAAAAAATGCTTCGCCTTACACTTTCGTAAAAATACAAGGTGCTGACGTGTTGGTCTCTTCCTGTCTCCTGCAAACTGTGAATCGGTGGGTTACGACAAATTGCTGTTTTGTGAGCGAAATAACTTCGAAGAAGAGAGAAGCTGTGAATAAAATGTGTTGGTGGTTATCTCAGACTGACCCAATGCAGCAGGGTCCTGGCAAAGCTAGTGGTTCGTCAGCCAGTCAAGAAACCCCACGCAACTTATAGAACCCGAAGGTTCATTACCGTGTTCACAACAGCCCGCCAAATACATCCATTCCACAAAATTCAATCCTGTTTATTTATGATGCACTTTAAAACACAATCTGTCTTCCGAACTGCGTCTAACTGCTCTTGTGTGACCAGCTGTCGCGGTGTGCCGTAAAGTTAAGTACCGTTACGCGGCAACTTTACCTTCCATTTAAATGTGACCATTCACAGTTCACACGGCAGGCCTACACCTTAAAAGCTCCACCGCCTTACATAATATCACGATCGTGCATAAACCTGGCTAACAGAATTGGTACACCGTAGCAACAAATAGACAGAATAAATAAACCCGGAGTCGAACAGCAGACTGCAGACTCAGGAACGTTGCCCGCTGCAATTCCTTTGCACCTCGTAGTACAGACAACGAAATGAGGGCCAGAATGGGGCTGCGACTGGCCGGTCGCCGGTCGCACAACAACTCCCCTGCAAATTATATGGGCCTTGCTTTTGTAAAGAGATTTAGCCATACAAAGTCAGTGGATTAATGTGTATTAAGAGGGGTTGTTGCTTCCACGTTGCTACACGGAACGACGTAAAGGTGAATTCACTTTCGCTTTTCGCAGTTCTCCGCCAGTAAATTACCGAAACACGAAACCCTCGTTAGCGATGTGTTTCAGCTTCGGCTGTATGCTAAATGACGCTCGGTTTTACAGATATTGGGTCAGACATGAAGAGGGCGGAACGTGCAGTCGTGAGCACGTAGGCTACGTGATATTCGGAACAGACTGTGCCTCCTCACTGAAACAGCTTCGATTCAACTGTCAAAGAGTTACACAAATTAAAAACTGCTGATGTAATAAAACGATTTTGACGTTATAAATCCTGGATAGGGTATGGTCAATGGCTAGGCACAGCCGGTGGTGTCCACACAGGCCAACACACGACAGCAGCCAAAGGCGCGGACACAATAACGTCCGAAGACGGACCTGCACCCGCAGCCACCGTGTCAAAGCGCCACCAGAACATCAGCTATCCGAGCAATCTGTAATTCACACGTTCGCATCAGGCGCGCCACATCGGACCGACACGCTAAGCAGTCACTGCAAGCTTATCAACACGACAGCGGTCCCCCCCCCCTCCCCTCCCACGAACCTTCCTTAAGTCTTCCTGGAATAGTACATCGTGCCGAGCGCTCCGTCTGTGAGGACGGGGCTGGCTTTTTACACGTTACGAAAACAGAGGGTCAGACACCCAGAGACTTGCATGGAACTGCGTACAGACCGCAACGGCTGGCTGCAGGATCAGCTGCACACAGAGTTAACGTCATGTAAAGGTGTCTTGTTAGAACTTGCCTAACATTATGCTTTACACGGCGCCATCGGTGCAAATTAGTGATGTCACGTGTGTGGGAATCTCATGTCACTGCCAAATTAAAAATAACTCTTCCTTAAAAAGAAACATCTCTGAAGAATGAGGCAACTAAGACGACGTCGTAGTAACAAACATTCGCATGGAGAAACCGGTAACGCGCGTGTGTGTGTCTGTGTCTGTGTGTGTGTGTGCGTGAATGAGAGACGAAGGGCTGAAGCGAAATGTAGCGAAATTTGTGACTCTTGTGAACCGACGAAACAAGAAGTGGGGTGGGAATGGCAATGGAACGGGAAACAGAATATAAAGGCGAAGAGAGAATCAGAAATAAAAGACAGTACTAGCAGGACGTGCCGTATGGCCCAGCGGACGGAGAATGGCCAGGAGGAACGAAACTCCTCGGCGCCGCTGGGCCCTTAGACGCACCGCAGTCTCGCAGAAAACCGCACGACTTGTGCTTCGCCTTGCCCTGCAGGGCTGTGCAGCAGAGCTGTGCTCTCCCTTCGCGTGTTTAAATAACCGGACTATCTCGCACATGCGGCAGACCCTCGGCAGCGCAATAAACTGGAGCCTTCTCCCAGCATGCATTTCTGAACCTGTTCACAGTCCACATAAATGACAGTACTTTGTCACACATAACAAAGCTTATGTGGTCTTAGTGAAATACAACCCGCCCTTCTGTCTGTCAATAATGTTGTCTTGATGCCAGGACACACTGTCTAGCCTCACAGCTGGTCACCAGCACTGGCGCCACCTACCAGAATACAGAGCGCCGTAACACACACGCCCACAACCTAAATCTTAAAATCTGATACAATCTCCATTTATTCTGATAATATATATTTTAAAATTTCACACAAAGAGAATTACATTATATCAGGACGTATAATGAAAATCAGTACTCGCGAGTGAGACAGGTATAGCAAGCAAACAGCACGTATCATTCAGTGCTACTTGTTAGGCCTTTATAACAGGCACTTGTCAGCAGTAACATGTCACCGGCAATCATTCTGACTCACGAAGTGAGATCATTCTGTAACTTTCCAGTTTCATTATATCCGGCCACGGATGGAGGGTGCGCCGGAGGAAAGCCTGAAAATAGGAACATACATACAGTCTGCTTCACAAAGAATGTCCCATGATTTTGGAGACCGTTCCTTAGGTTAATTTACATCAACAAAACTAAACAATCCGAAGTTAAACATTTACGGAGACAATGACGCGGGAAAAACGTGGTCTTCTTGCGGTTCTACGTACCGTACCGTACCTGTTCAACATTATGCGTTACGCGCACACTGCGCAGGTCCAGCCTTGAGCGGATAGCCAAGCCAATCCATACGGAGGCGAGTGTGATACGTAAAGGACACGGCAGCCAAAGGGGAGTTTTTATGTAACTAGTGCGAGTTTTTCCCACTTAATGTCTTGATGACACGCACATGGCAGCTAGATGTTACACAGAGGTGTTAACACTAGAGCAACTGCAAATTCCTCAAATACGTATTTGGTAAGCAATACATGTACAAGAATTCTCATGCTTTAAAAATGGTCTCGCCATTATCTCCATAACGAATTAACTTCAGATGTAGTTTTTTTGTTTAAATAGATGGAAATTAACATAAGAAACGTTCTTCCGAAATATGGCGAATTCCTTCTGAACCAGCCTGTATATATGTGTATGCACACGTATCTACATAATGTTTCTACTTTAAATCCAAGGACACATGCGGTCTGAAACGAAACATGACATCACTGCCTAATCTTTTCCATAAGTGTATATGAGTTAACTTCATTTCAGTTTCAACATTGCCACGCTCCAGCTTGTGAATGCTGTGAATATTAAAGATCACATTCTTGTTATATGACGCCGTGCAGTCTGGTATTAAGCATGAACGTTTCGGAGGAATCAGCTGTCTGAATCCTGAAACATGAAAATGACAGTTATCCCGAAACGTCTGTACCTACCTACCATACCGCATGACGTCACGATACAGAAGACCGTGATGTAAGTCACATGACGCACTGGGATGGAGCAGCTGGCGCTGTGATATACGAAGTTCGTAAATAACAAAACATTTAACTGTTTGAACTTACAAAGAAGGGACAGACAAAGATTAAAATATGTCAGCAGAATACAAGATGTCTTCGTTTTGTGCCCTGAAAGCTGTATACATATTTCTTAAGTACGTAGGTGTGCGTGTGTGCGCATGTGCGCCTGTTAAAAGTGTCAGCTGAAAGTCCGTACTAACAATGCACAACCAACACACAGCCCACAGCAAAACTCAGAATCTCGTGACGCGCAGCAGTGATGCACGCACGCACGCAGGCGTGTAAATGGGCCTGATATTGCAGCTACAGGTTGCGGATGTTGGAAGGGACACCGCGTTAAGGAACAACGTTAATATGTTGAGGATTCCGGTCGTCTGGGATGTGAAGATGCACCGATCGGTAAGTTCGGTTCCCGACGTTTCGAAGGAAAGTGATGGTTCAGTCTTTACGAGCCCACGAAGACTGCCAAAGCGGGTTACAAAGCGGCGACCAATAGTCACAGTCACAGTCACGCTGCGACTGACAGGCCAGTCAGTCGTCGGTCAGTAAGTCTTTGCCTTCAGCCCCTCCAGGGGTTCATAACCAAACTGTAGACTATACGAAGCCTACCGTTTGTGAGTATTGGGATGTCCTCTGTAACGACAGCATGAGTCTGCCCACTGCCACGAGTCACTGTCGCCGTCAGCTGTACATACGCACATACACATGTCGGTGCACACACACACACACACATCAAATGCCTGGAACTGTGTACTGTCTACAAGATATACAAAGCCTCTGGCAGTCCAGGCCTTGTACAGCAGACCATGTCTAACCACACTTAGCTTTGCTCTAACGACAGCCGAGTCGTTTGAACGGCCACTGGCTTGACCGACGTCAGGTTTGAGCATCTTTGACAAGCCAGACCTGAGCAGTTAGTTGGTGGTGAGCCAACAGGGAGGTGTGGGAGGGACTTGTCTGTACAGATAAATGAGAAGGTCCTAAAAGGGGCCGCAACTGGGCGGCGGTGGAGTTCTGAACTCCGCCCGGTGGGCAACCAGCGAGCCGGTGGTGTCGGAACAGCGGAATGGTGAAGAGATGAGACAGGAAGAAGTGTGGCACACTTCACGGACCACAGTTCCCTTGAAGATGGAGGTATCACATTCCTTCGAAACGTCGGCAGCCACTCACACAACGATATAGCGACACATGCCGAAAACAGCCCTGTTAAAACCCCAAATCGGGCAACTCTGCAGTACATTTCACCTCTCGTCTGTACTTAAGATGTCGTTTTAACACGAACTTTGGTCGGCTGCCGCAGGAGAGTAAATGTGGCACGACATTACTCCACCGCGACTGTGCACGTACACACACTGGTATGGTCTCCGTGTTAATATTAATTGCCCCGCGACTGTACCACAGCTCATCTCTCCTGCTTGTTCTAACAGCGCAGCCACAAGCACGTCTGCTGCTGTGAGCAGAGATATCGCCCATATATGCAATCTGCAGCTCCTTCCCCAAAACAAGACACGCGATGTCGCTCCACAGACTTCAACAGCAATAACTAGGCTCGCGATGGGGTTGATAAAATGACACATTGAAAATACTCTAGCACAGTTTTACATTAATTTGCTAGATACTGGTTTACCTCGCGAATTCCACGCACTAGAAACCTCGAAAAGCTACTGATATAGCCTTACTTAAAATTTCAAATGCTAATACCAACGTAAATTGTAGTTGAAGATTCACTCGTACCGCGCAGTAAACACAGTTCTTCTGGCCTGTGAAACCAATCAGTTTTTTCTTCGTCGTCCCCTTCCATCCCCGTCTATGTTTCAAATATACTGCTGACAATTGTGACGCCAAACACCCCCACCTATATCCTCCGTTTTGTGTTATAACACAAACATGAAACAGGCGACTTTGTTTCACATTCGACACACTGTGTAAATTCCAAAACTCCACCGCCTTCCCGATAACTGGATTAACACCGCACCGAGTGTAACAGCGCAACAGTGCGTGCCATAAAGGCGTGGTCATTATGTCGGGAAAATCATGGACCGCATCACTCAACCATAATATCAGTTGTTTTCAACTGATGGCCACAGTCATTTGTACATTTCCGTTGGACTAAATCAAGGGAAGTTTCCTCGTGGCATAAGCAAATACAAGTCACACGGAAGTATTGGGTACTGAGCACACACAATCGATCAAAATCTGTCAGGTTGACATAACAATCCGCGTCAGTCGTACAACTTTTCATGAGGGCAAAATAACACACTGCTCACACAAACAAGAAAACGTGCTTCAGAATTCATGCAACACACAAAACATTACCGTAGGCTAACGTCAAGAACCGACTGATAGAAAATGAAACTCTTTTATTGAGCAGAACTGAAATTGAACTGAAAAGGGCTCGAGAACGAAAAATGACAGAGCAATATAAACAAATAGACTTTACTGGTCGAACCTTGCAATCTAAAAGAAATTTTACACGACTGAGGAGTTTCATACCTAAATTTGTTATTTATTAGAGTCAAATAAAAGTATGAAGACTCTGTTTACACATGCAACGTTCCGCACGTAGCCCAAGTGATTTTTCCATATCACCTAAACGTCCACGTGACGATGTTTCCTGGACGAATCCCGCAGTCTATGTCTAAGGGGCCAGCGCCGTTTCAATAAACAGCAAGCATTTAAGGAACAGTGATCATCGCTCCACCACTTATCCAGACAATGGAAAACTGCCGAAAAAAATTATGTAGAACTGTTAGTCTAAACAAAAGGATCAAGACTGGTGACTTAGAAATATGGACACTTTCTTTGAACACAAAAACGTCGTAACGTTCAATATTGCCCGAACTTCAATTTCTTACGCTCTCACCTTACTTGTTTCGTTCTTCGAAGTGCACCTGGACGGCAGTGTGAGGCGCCTGAAACAGGGCACATTTACCAACTCACCACAGCGGTCACAGACATCACGCAAGATGCACAGAAGGCTAAGGAAAAGGTGCGCGAACTGCAACGAAAGGCAGCAACATCACACTGCACTCGTCACCACACGCTACCAAGGCTGTGGGCTGATACAAACACACAGCAGGTACGGCAGAACGACACCGACAAATCCTGACTGCATGTCGACGAATTCTACGTGCAAATGTTAACTAACACAAGTGTTCAATGGTTACCTTTAAAAGAGAAGCAAATGCCGGTTACCACACGGACAGTTAGCAAGGGGTATGCTTGAGACGGTTCCATCACACCAGTGATAACCTCGCGTGCCTCTACCTGTCCACGCCTATTTGCACGACCTCTCGCAAAATGTCGCATGCAATATCCTTACCTCTCTGCGTACTGTGTGGTTATGCAGTACAGTGCAGACCTTTACGCTACACTCTGACTGACAAGACAGAAATTACTTTCCAAAACAGTACTTGGTTACCTAACTTACAGACTGTCACACAAATATGTATGCACAGTATCTACTGCCTGTTCAAGAAACTGTCACTTTCTCCGGAGACCTACGCTCCATCGCTTCCATAAAGAGAGCTCGTCACTGGAGTCTATCCTAAACACATCTTCACACGCCACCGACATTACTGCCAAACGGACCCCCGGTTTCTGTATTCAGAACGACTCCCATTGTTGGCACTTTGACGACACACACTGTGATCTTCCTGCTGTCAATATGTCAGGCCTTGACACATGCCAACTCTACCCATTCTGCAGCCAACCAAGGCACTAAATGTTCTAATACAAAATGCAATGAAGCGAAGAAACCACTGTACGGCACTTCAGGCATTTCTTCGGAAAAATAATGCCCTACGGTTGCCAGTGGATCTTGTTTATCTCCCCCCCACACACACACACAATCAACACGGCGTGAGTTATTGACGCTTCGTCATTACAGTCAGCCGGTTTCAATAATTACGGTGTTCGCTGCTAGGTACGCGCCGAGGTCGAAGAAACAGTTTTCCCGTGAGGTAACAGACGAGGCCAAAGAAAGTTACAACCGAGCTAGTAACACGTACACCACACTGCAACCACTTGGCGGAGCAACGGCACGTGAAATTAACAACTGCTTTGCTGTAAGAATAAAAAAAGTCTGGTGAAAGACGCCGTGGAGTACAGCGTGGACACTATGGCGGCCAGTCACACGACGGGCCAGTGGCTAGTAAGTACAGAAGTCTGGAAAAGTTAACACACAACATGCCATTAACCATATGGATGGCGGCGGCCCCAGTGGTTAGCCTCCGGCACCGACAATTCTTCTTTACCGTCTAAAGGGCAGCAGCAACTTGAGGCATCGAGGAAGAAATGCAAAAGTTACTGCACTCTGCAGGCCACGGTTTGAACTTATCTGCCATCTGAACTTGGCTTGGCCAAGTTAATGTTTTGCATTCGAGCGCTGTTTCAGGTGCGTGGAAGACAGAAATTACTTGCCAGTGTGGACTCACCTATGTCCAACATCATGAATTTCGATGCTACAAAGTTTAGCGACGTTTCGTCAATAATCACTACAGCAGTTTCATTACGTATGGGTTTTGACTTACGAAATAATTTAGACAACTAACGTAAATTAGCTGCAGCCAAGAACACAGTTATGGAAGAACACCCTGCATGCCTGGACTAACGTCTGTATTTACATTTGGAACATTTTGACGCGCCGATCCCAGTTGCCGCGCGGTCTAAGGCGTCGGTCTGCGGCCGGGGGCATGGATGTTTGTCTCTTGTGAGTGTTTGTGTTATCAGGTAGAGGTCTCTGCGACGGGCCGATCCCTCGTCCAGAGGAGTCCTACCGACTGTGGTGTGTTTGAGTGTGATCAAGTGAAAACAAAAACCCTCTACACCTACTGTGAACAGGTAGGTAGCAGAGGGAAGGACTGCGAAACATTCTGATGCAACGTCACATGCTGTTCGCAATCAATGAAGTCACGACTTAGTTCCATAACGTGTTCTGCACAATATGACTGCGCAGAAGGAAGTCACCTGATTTTCTCACTCATGAAATCAACACACGCACATCTTACGCAACACCATCTATTGTTTACTCCTACATGTTTCGGCGAAACTCCGCCATCTTCATGGTGTTTGTACACCAATACTTAAAACTCACTGGAATATATCACAATGGCAATACATATTACATTGTACAGGAACAGCTGCACAACAGAACTAGTGGCGAGTTTCCTCCTACACACAGCACAGCGACACACAGTACAGGCACCAGACAGGCCTACATAATGGATCAAGAATACGGGGAGATGTTCCTGCTCACCGATGGAACATGCACACAGGCCTTCAGCCACATTTAACGAGATATTACATTTTTTAATTCAGCTGCAGAAATCATTATAATACAATACGTATTACTGTTGCAATGTACTGTACTCTAGTGAGTTTTAAATATTGGCGTACAGACTTCCTGACGACGGCAGAGTTCTGCCGCAACATGTAACAGTAAACAAGAGGCTGTACTGTTGTGTATGTTGTATGTGCTTATGCTGGTTCATAAATGAGAAATATAGTGACAACGCACGGAATGAATACGGTTAAAGACAGCTGGATGCTATCAGAACAGCATAACTTGTCCGACTGTCAGAACTTCGGTCGGTTGAGCCGAGTCGTTTATTATTTATGTACTTAAAGAAAATTCTGAGCAAAGTTTAGAACAACTGCTTTAATAAAACTGTATTTCCTCATTAACAACATTCGTAAGTAATCCAGTAAATGTCCTGCTGTAGAAACCCACAGAATACGCAATGCCTGCACCAGCTGCGGGCTGCGACCACAGCTGAGCAGCGCACAACATTGCGACATCAGCGCAAACACCAACACGCAGCGGCGCAGGCGCAGACTTCGCACAACGTGCTTGCAAATCAGGGGCCAGCGGACCGCAGGACACCGGTACAGCGCTCCAGATTCTTCTCAGTGTACAACAAATTAAAACGCTTATCCCTACGTGTCATAAACCCTCAAGCAGGTGTGCTATCCGTGCATGGGAGCGTAGGCCATACGTCAGCAAAGAGATAATGGCGTACAGTTTCAAATTCTGTGGTGCTTGTAACTGTGAGTTTCGCCACTGACAGTATGACACACTGTTAGTGGTGTGTTCAAATCCGCACAACACATTGAACCTGCTAATTGTTTGCCGTGACACCGGGTACGCTGCCCCACTATCAGTTGCTTGGTCACCTTAGCACACCGAAGGAGCAGAAATTAACTTAGCTGGAAGGTCCCCCAGTGCTCCCTCTAGCAACGTGCAGGCCCTGGCAATGCCTTTACTTGTCCACGCTTTGATACCGTTTCGTAAATTAAGTTGCGTGATCTGGAGCTGCCGGCATGTCAGGAACCTACAGTTTGGTAACTGTGTGTTCATGCACTGGGAAGTCATTCTAACAGCAGCCTGCATGAAAGAAGGATGGACGTTTCTGCCTCACTTCATGGCGTTACAAACTTTCGCCAGCCAAGCCGTGGTCACGTGGTCTGCCGGGTACCTTACCTCCTCATGTGGGTACAGTCGCCTAACCGGAAGATGGGTACACATACCCCACTGGAATCTTAACTACACTGGTTGACCTTTATTTACAGGTCAAACTGTACCGATATGCTAATCACTATTTTTAACCCGGAATTACGGAACTTCCTCCCACCAGGATGTGCGATGACTGAGTGCATAACCGTCCTACACGAGCACACGCTTGCTCACGAGTTGACTGAAAGAATACTCTGTTCCACGAAAACTTGAGACAAAGCACTAATTCTGTTCACGTTACATGAACAAGCATCTCACTGCAATGAACTGCAGATGCCGAATGATGTTTGCTTCTTTCGTTGCATCCTCACACTACAGCCTTCTCAGCAGATACTTCCAAGCCTTTGAAAGAGTACAGCCATAGCGCTCGGAGCAGAATAGCGCTCAGTCTGTGAAAATCGGCTGCATGGAAAGTGAACAATTCCGTCAGAAACCTGCATTTGACGCGAAAGTTACAGACGTCCGGACACTTTACGAAAAGCTACAATTGGAAGGCAATTTTTTAATTCATTACAATTTACTGCAGATAACATTACTTTGAACTTCATGACATGTGACGCATCTTTCAATACTCCACGTCCCAGGGACGACCCTCTGCAAACCTATGCAGTGTTTACACCTCCAAGTACATCTCCTACAGAGGAACCAACCGTCTGCCAGCAGAAACCCTACCACACACACACTTCACGCCCAGCTACAGCTCCTGGTGCTACTCGTATCTGTTAGAAATGCAGCCGAAAAAAGCCGGGGCATCATTGCCCATTTTGCCGTAAAGAACTGCGCGGAACGCCTTCAGTCTCGAACCCATTCGTTTGGCCAGTGCGCAATATCTGTTTCAGACCCGTTTTCTGGATACTGAAACCTTATCGCAACGACACATGGCGTGTCCTCACAACAATGCACATGCACAACAGCACAGCGTTCGCAGCTGCCATCACAGGCTGTTCTAGCAACACTGAACCCTTCCCACTGCCAACGACGTTCCGCGGACCATCCACCCACACGACTTACTCTTAAATGTCAGAGTTGAGTCCTGTTTGTTGTTTTGCCTAATTTTTTGTATCGCCCCCATTACTTCTTTCCCCTTGTTCTTCGTCCTTATTATATTTTAAGCCTATTTCCAACTTATTTTTTGTAAATCGACATGAGCACTTCCCCTCCCCCCCTACGTCAAGTCTTCTCTTTCTTCCCATCATCTTTACCGGTTAAAAAGTTTAACAACTTTTGTATCCTATAACTCTTGTATAATATTATAATGACGAAATTCTTATATAAGTTAGCTTAGTAATATACACAAAGCATCAAATGAAAGAGACGGAGTAGGAAAAAAACAAAAGCAAGCTTTTCGGCGCTCTATCATCCTGTAACTTCTTCCCTTTTTTACGCTGCTCGTTTTAAATAATGATGGACAAAATTCTTCAGCAGATTGTTTGGAAACTCACAAGTGATGATGTAGAAAACTTTCTGTTCCTTGCCGATATTATAAAAGGAAGAGTGAGCTAGAAGGGGGGGGGGGGGCGTCCGACAGCTCGGAAGAAACAAAGGAAGCTACTGTCGACTGTTAACTACGCGATGTTACGATTCACTCCGTGGATCCAACTTAGTCAACTGGCAAAATGCCTGTTATGCAGTATCAAACATTTAAAACGAGAGGAGTACAACAAACAGAATGCGAAAAATTGAGAAGGCAAGTGGGGGAGGGGGTGAATCCTTCGGGGAAAAAATCTCATCACCAACTGCACACAAAGGCAGTTTTTAACATTATTGAAAAATACAATAAATATCAAAGATGAAGTTGCTTCCTTCTCACCTCTTTATAAACATAAATCGTTACTCGTTCTTACCTTGAGCTCTGGAAGCCGTCACTGATGTCCCAGCTGTGGGGTTTGTTGAATACTGACCAACTGCAGCTTTCTGCTTGAGGTACTGCAACAGACGAGAAAACAGTGACAGTGACAATCAAAACTGTAACTCATTCAGAGGAAAAGGAGGATGGTTTGTGGTGTCTACCGTTACAGCCCAGTGGTTACCAAGTGTATCACCATGTTCCACATTCAAACATTATACGTTCTGCCCACACAGTGCATTTACGTGTTTTGCATGGATCTCAGAACAAACACCTTATATATTGCAGCCAAAGACGGAGAGCATCATATGACTATTCCACGAAATACTCACGCCATGAATCTAAAAATTTCTAAAGAAGCAGGTCGATAAGTAAGTTATTTTTGGGAAAGTACGACGCTGCAATGCCGACGGAAGCGTTGGTATCTCGTTACCTCTTGACTGCTTCACAATGACACCTGCTATTTGGCGCCCTACCAACCGATAAGCTAGTCAGAAACAAAATTCATTACATATGGTAGACACGTACGTTCACTGGAGGTTACACACCGGATGTATCTAAAATACTTCCACAAACTTCAGAAGTGAGTTCTCCACACCAAAATACGGTGGGAAAAAGTTAATATCAACGCTGCGGGCTTCTCTGCTACCCACATTCGCCCATGCAACGACCAGCACCCTGTCTCGTACTCCACGCTGTTAGCAACCTGCCTCCGCGTACAGGTGCCGTAACACTGCGAGCGGACTCATGTTCATTCGCAGCCCACACAGTCAATAATCTTAAGGGAATGGGGTTGTTGGGGCTATGATGCAGCGTACGCCTATCTGTGGACACTGACCTTTCGAAAGGTACATAGTACAAAGTACAGGGTGTCACAAATCAGAATACCGTATCTCCAACATGCACCACCATGAGAACTGCAACTTACACCAACAAAAACAGAACACCAGCACCACCACCACCACCATGTTCCTTGCAGGCAGTGACGTGTGCAAGAGAGGGGCCAGAGTTCAGACACCGCCATTATCTTTCTTGTCTTAAGACCGGCATTAAGGGGGTTTACAGCAACCGAAATGAACGCTGGTGTAGGCCACGTGGCCTGCAAGCGTGATGACTGGAGCAGGGGGGAAGAGGGGATCATCTCTTGCTTACCCAGATCACGCAGTCAAGGGAAAGAAGGCAATGTTCGATGAATGGATAGGCTTTGACTTTTTCTCACAACAACCATCAAAAGAGCTTTTGCGTTCCGTTGCAGAAAAAAAAGAGTGAAGTAAAAATAAAGACAAAGAAACTAATAACCCTGCGTATTGTGTACATTTGGTTCATTTAAACGTGTGAGATGCAGTTGCGGGAGTCACTGGTGATGGAGGCAAGGCAGGGTGGCAATAGAAACCACTTTAAGGACTTGGATTAACCTGAATTAACATAAATGTTCAGTCTGTACCGCGCAGTAAACACATTCCGTCTCGGTTATAAAATCCAGTCAGTTAAGGCTGTATAGGGAAATAATCGCTGTTTGTTCTGAGATCCACACAAAACACATAAATACGCTGTGTGGACAGAACTTAGGATCTTTTACGCAAAACCTGGCGGTACACACAGTAGTAACCCCTCAGTTTTTGAGGCTCAATATGAACACCCACGATCCAAAGCTTGAGTTCTACAGTCAGATTACATTATAGATACAACATTCATCTATATGTCCACATACAGACAACATAAATTGGAAACCTAATATCAGGAGAGACAACATTGAACAATCAGAAATCATTTCCCTTCTATTTCGTTGAATACGCTTCTTTGAAAAGTGTTTAAAATAAAAATCCAGATTTCAGTGAAACCACACTTTTCACGTACCAATTGTTTCTCAGAAGATACTTCTTCAAAAATAAAAAAACAAAAAAATGGTACATCTCAACTTGAATTAGATGTAGAATACAGGTCACATTTTGTGTATGCGAATCAAAATCAGGTTCATCTTAGAATGTCCCATGCAGTGCCACAGCACCAGGTAAAATTGCTTATATTTTCCATTGAGATGAACTTTTATCTGCTTCGAAGTCACATGACTGCATTATCAGGGTACGCAATTCACAAATTTTAGGGCGGAACATTGTACGATATTTGGTTGTAAAATTGAACAGTTAACGCAAACTTTTTCAGTTCTTCTACCGGCTGACGTTACTACTGCGTAGGTTTTTCCGTTATGCATGTTCGTGCATAACGTGAACATTCAAAAATTCTGCGTTCTACCCACAAAGTGCATTTATGTGTTTTGTGTGGATCTTAGAACAAACAGCGATTATTTCCCTATACAGCATTAACTGACTTGTTTTTATAACCGAGACGGTGTGTGTTTACTGCGCGGTACGGGCTGAATCTTTAAATATACGTTCTGCCCACACAGTGTATTTATGTGTTTTGTGTGGATCTCAGAACAAACAGCGATTACTTCCCTATACAGCATTAACTGACTGGTTTTTATAACAGAGACGGAGTGTGTTTACTGCGCGGTACGGACTGAGTCTTTCCATAAAACTCAGGTTACTTTTTGTATATAAAGAGTCTAACAATGCTTACGCATCGGTGTAATTTGCCAGTACTTAGGTCTGTTAAATTACATATGTCAAGAAGATAATGCAGCAAAACCAAATGCACAGTGACTCAATTTTATGGACCTTTTAGAAATCTAGGAATTAACTATAAATTTTAAAGTACTAATTGAAAGCAGATGAAGATATTCCGATTTCTGGGGGATTAATATGCAAGTAACATAGTACTGTGACAAGCTAAGCACACACAGTTAGCGTGCAGCAGTAACAGGCGTGAGCAGCTCTAGCAGATCGTGGCTGAACGTGCCAACTACAGGCCAACTGAAATATTCGGAAAGAGAAAGTAAAGTGGCCCGGAAGCCCCTAGCACGGACGTAATTATAACAGCGCACTGAGTGACCAGGCTGACGTTCCAGCCGCCTTTACCTCCGGGGTAATCTGATCACAGAAGCATTGCTGTACATGTTTGTTTGTTTGTTTGTTTGTTTGTTTGTTTGTTTGTTTGTCTGTTTGTTTGTTTGCTTGCTTGCTTGCTTGCTAAGTCTCAACTACGTACTGCAAGTGCTGAGACAGCTAACACCGAATTTTCACTGGCAGTGTCCCAGCTACGCTTTTGGCGCCCGGGACGGGGGGGTTCTCACAATTGCCACCCCTAACAAATTATGAAATTTAAAAAGTTTCAATTACTTGCCGAATTTCCTTTCGCGTGATTTCAGGCTTCCGCCGCGGTCCCACCTTCAAGGGACACGCTTGACTCTTTGACCCTTGATTATGGAGCCGACAGGCTGTCCCGAAACGTCGGTAACTACGTACTAATCTACGCTGCGTAACATCCAACAAGAGCGAAGATCGAATTTCCTTTTATTTGCCTCAATGATTTAAGACTTCTTCAGAAAACAAAACTTTTTTATTGAAAATATTCATTGTGCTGCCCCCTCTGCCGCTTCTTGAACTCTACTCGCCACCCCCCCACCCCCTTGGAAAAGCACACAACCCTTACATTAAACCGTCTGATCGTTGCTATTTACATTACGACACACAGTCTATCAGTCACTATTGTAATAGTCCTCCATTCACTTCCCCAGCAATCTGCGCCTTTTTCTTCTGACTGTCCCACCTTTTCCTTAAACAAATATTGACCACGGTTTCTTAATTACAAGACTCCAGCACAGCTAACTAATTTCTTCATGGCACCTGCTCATTTACGTCTAATCACTTACATTTGAGAAGTCTTTGTATCCATCTTTGCGTTTGTTTGCAGTTCGGAAGTACACGAACACGACTCCCTTCCCCACCGCGTACGCGGTACAACAGTCGATGTCTGCTTCCTGCTGACGAACTATCTGGGCCACCGCAGGCGACTCAATTGGCTGCGCCCTGACGCTACAGGTAGAGACATTCTGCCGTACCTTGACGTGCCAACTGCGACAAATACGAGTCCCAATACTTTCAAACATTTTGTCTTCCGTCTCTGTACCGCCTGCTACCCCATGCTTGTTTCTACCACTGACAGGCTGATAAGAGGTGGGCGTGTCCCACGGTCTCCAAACTGTCGATTGGTTTCTAGTGCCCCTGTCTCCGTGCATAGAGACGTGTTGAATATGAATGCAGGAAGGAATAAAGATAAAAGACGGAGACAAGTCTTTTCAATTTGTCAATAGTAGCCTTTCTTTTTTCTGTATGACAGTTCACAAACTTTATTTCGCGTATTGCTTCCAACCAAAAGCGATGTATGGTTCGTAGAAATGGAAGGTTCACAGACAAAGAAAACTGCCCACGCACCTAACCAGTACGCCATGGCTGTGTGTGACGCAGTGCAGGCAAACATCCTGTCTTTGTACACCTTGGCAGTACATGACGGGTAATGCTCGCTTTCTCTTTTCTCATTTGTACTCCATTACATATCCCACCAACCCGCGTAACTTCCTGTTCCACTTAGTAACGTCTGCCCAACAGAACAAGTCCCGCGCAGTGCTTCACCAGGCATTGCGCTCCGTGCACCAACACTCCACAGCCGTCCGACATCGTCTCCATATCGGGGGTGGGAGAGCGGGCCCTCTCGAGGCCTTACTGCCAAATGCGTGTTACATAACGACGCTCTGATCGCTAACATCATACAGCGCCGATGATGAATGAATAAGGAAGAAGCATTGGGGAATTGCACTCACACAGGAAAACTGAACTCAGAAACCAGTACCAGTGCCAATGCCACTTTGTCCACCACAAATCCCACATGGACTGCTCTGGGATTGAACTCGCAGCATCGCTTTATTCGACGGCGACAAACACTAAGAAGAAGAAGAAGAAGAAGAAGAAGAAGAAGAAGAAGAAGAACAACAACAACAACAACAACAACAACAACCTGGTACCACTAATATCGTTTAATTTCGATCACTACTTTCAACATCCGATACTCTGAACCAGTACTCGACAGACAGACAGACAGACAGACAGACACTTAGCCCTGCCTTTTCCTCTACCAGCTCAGTTTTATTATGTTTCTTGTCCCAGCCGTCACCTTCTTTGTATTCCTGGCTTGCAGCGCTGATCTGTCATATCTGCAGTCCCAGCAGGGAACAGCCAGCCCAGCCCAGCCCAGCACAAAACGACTCCAACAGCACCAAAACAAGTTTTCCCCCCCATAATGTTGTTGGTGTGTTACTTCTCTTCCCCTTTTGTTTGTTTTTGTACAAGTATGTCATACAAACGATATAAAGTGACAGATTTGTGATACGTAAAACGGGGTCACGAAACAGAAAAAATATATCAGACGAAACTGAGAGAATTAGAAATTCTGAGAAACTTTGTATGAATGTTTTTTATCACGTGATCTGAGAATGTGTACTCACAAATGTGTACTCACAAATGTCTCCTTGAAGTTTCGATTTGCTGTTACACTAGTTGTGAGTTCGAAGTAACACTGGATTTATGCAGAACTCTTTATCATCGCAGCATACTTCTATTTGAAAGCGATTTCTGAAACCGCCAAGTACCCTCTTCCATTACCTCAAAATACGACGTATTCAGTCCCTTCCTAGACCATTTAAGGACACCATTTCAACTTCACACTACAAAACGTGGAATAACAATGCCGCAAAAAGATATGATATTCATTAACTCATTAACTCCATTCCGCAGAGTCCTTCTTCAGAAGCTAACCGTTCCTCAGTCAGTCAATAAAGTCCCGGCAATTCGTGGAACTCTGACGTTCATTACCGTGTTCACAACAGCCCCCCACTTGTCCCTGTCCTTATCCAGGTCAATGCTGCCCACGCCCCTTCACCCTATTTCTTTAGCATCCCCTTTCATATTACCCTTCCACCTACGTCTACGTCTGCCACGTCATCTCTTCCATTCAGCTTTACACACCAAAACCCTGTGTACGTCTTCCGCAGCACCAACCATCAACCCTCAGTACTGCCTGTGATGCGGAAGTTTTGAAGACTCGCACATTCCAAGCACACTTCGAAACACGCAGGCATCAACAGTCAGTGGAAACGCACTGTAATACATGTCGAAGCATGTCAATACCATCTGCGCGCGCCCCACGCACGCATGCACACACAGGTATTGTGTGTCCATTTAATTAGTGCTATTGCATTCTCGAACAGCTCGTCGCATTTGCCTCCATACTCTGTCCGTTTTGCGATGTTCACCCTATCATAATGTTTCTGCACAATACAAAGGATCCTGCCGTACTATGGAACCTTCGTCTGTGCCTCTGCTTGCACCTGTCAGCTCCACTGGCCACTTCTCTGCCGTTTGTGCACACCCTGTAGCACGACAACCACAGGACACGCAGCACGCAGTCCGTTCGCAGCGCCAGGGCAGCTGCACTTAAGGCACACCGCGTCTGTGCATTTACATGCACGTACGTGGAATGTGTCGGATTTCGCAGCCGTATAAATACGTCCATGAAACGCAGGGTGCACGTCTTCTGAGGCGTGCGAGTGTATCGATTGCGGGAGTGGTCCTCGACGTTTCGAAGGAACGTCATGTATTCATCTTTAAGGGTCAAGAGGTTCAAGAAAAATGCAATTGCAGTTCTTGACCCCTGAAGATAACGCCACTACATTCCCTCGAAACGTCAGGGCGAACTCAGCCACCGACACGGCGTCACATCGCAGAAGCCGTGACTCCTCAGCAACGAAGCTATGGGAACGGCAAGTCCCGAACCCACAAACGTCTGTGTGTGTGTTTAAGGCCAACAAGTGTTCGGTTTGCAGGCTAATGCAACGGGCACAAATACACAAATATCGGGATACTGGTACAGGCTTCAGCCATCGAAAAATAACGGTTTCAGGCATCGTTTAACTGTTCTTTTATATTAGTGCACCATAACTCCGGAATTATCGTCCCGCAGTTCATATTAATTCACGAGTTGCGCTGTTTGTCACTGTATGTCACGCACGCATTTTCCCTTTTCTCATCGGAACCAAAGTGCTAGTTTCATGCAACTGTAGTTTATTTTTGAACAAAACTAACTGCTTGAAACGCGTTTCTTCTGCGTGCGCGCCCTCTGCGACGTCGTAATTATGTCAAGATCACAGATCACGTGACCGCCGTGAAGCAGGCCACTTACGTCACCGCAATTCAAAAGCCCACCGCGGCAGTTCACAGACACTGCCCAATCACAAAACAAATTACACGGCACTCTGTGCACACTCCGACCAAAGCTTTCAAACCCTCTAACGAAAACTGGGCAATGTAATGGCCTGCACTCGCGTATGGTAACTATGTGGTTAAACTGTTGTTTACTCTGAGGATACATTGGTTTCCTGTCAGGCCCTTGCAGTGCACTACTCACCAATCATCCTACCACCGACACTGATATATATACTGTGGAACAGCGACGGACTCGCGCGACCAACCGGCAGCTGGCCCCTGCCGATACTGCAACAAGCACTGCTTCGCCTTCACGATCGGCAGTAACAAGACTGTATATCAGATATGGCAGTCGGGACATGGCGTTAATAGACCTGATGCATGTCGGACGGCCGTCTATGAATGTTATGTAACAGACGCGTCTTTCTTTAACAATTTTAATAACAAATAGCTGAACAGTAGACTTTAAATTGAAGCAACGCCCACCAAATTACATGCCCCTCCTGAATGCTCCAACGCTGTCACATCAATCGAAATACCCACATAAAACATTCAGCAAACAACTGTTTGTACAATTCAGAATACGTTCTTCACTACGGAGTTCCAGAGAACGTTAAAGGGTAGCCACAGCCTTCAGGTTTCTACATGCAACAAGCATAAGCAACAGAGAGATGCAATAACATAGCTCTGTTCCTCAGGGTCACACACACGTGACTGGCAATTCACTGTACTTTCTGCAGGTACGAACAGGTCTGTAGTATTGCCAGTCACAGGTCACACGTAATGTTAAATGTTTAAAATATAAGCTCTAGACCCTAACGAGGCACTCTTTATGTCAGCCAGTGACCAAAACTGCGAACGCTACACTCCGTCACGTGTTCCAAGTCGCTCCCCGAGTGTCACACAGTTTCAGAGCAGGCAAGTGTGTTAACCCGCAACTTCACTCACACCCAGCACGGCCTTCCCTGCGCCGATTTCCACTAAAATCAGACCGCGCGATGGCATTACGTGCAGATCTCTCATATCGCGTTTCAGTCACAACGGAATTATACACGCGGAACGTGCGGACAGCAGTTCTGTAAATACGGCTATCACAGGGCCCACTTCCACGGAACTCGTAACTGCTCAATCACACTGCGTTGGACGTTGTCTACACCGAATTTCATGCAAATCGGTAAAGAAATATGGACTGTATACGCACAGATTCGTTTCCACCCTTAAGCACTGTACGACTGAAAATGAGTCAAATTTAACGTAACTCACGCTTGACGGACAAATTTGTAAATAACTCCTACAACGAAGGTAACAGAAATTGTGCAAGGGGTTTGGGCGATATTAGCAGGTCACAACCACACGGAGAGACGGACGGAGTCTGTCCGTAAGGTCTTCTTTGCTCCGCCCGTTCAGAACTCCGTACAATGAGCAGTTCCAGCAAACAGGCGAAGGCTTTCGCTTTGGGTACGTTTCACTAAACACCGCGTGCGTGCTTTACACATTCTGACAGCTGACAGTGCACAGACCATTGCCAAATTAAATCAAAATACGTAAAGTATGACGACACAGATGGACAGACATTACCTGCCACCACGCTTTTTATTGCCAGCACACCTTTAAGAAACACGGACAGGTAGCAGACACACCACTGAGCACATCCTATACATCTGCTCTACGTTTATGCACGGAAAACTCGAATTTTCAGTTTCTTTGAAGAGTACTGAGACAAATGAAGAGAAGCATTCGGGACTTTGTTTGAACACTGCCGCCCCTAATACAGGCCGGAAGCCCATATAAACGAAACCTCCATCTCCCCCCCCCCCAGACTTACAGAATGAGCAAAAGACTAGCGCCAATCATCTGTTCCATAACCTTACCTGTTCTTTGCAGTTCAGTGACTCCGAGTGCAACTGGACTCCACTAAACAGTAACGGGGGTGGGAGGGCGGATGGCACACCTGGTTCTAATTAACCCTTTTAAAGCCCAGTGGTTACTTTATCTACCACCAATTTAACACTCAAACATCCTACGTTCTGCCCACACAGTGTATTTATGTGTTTTGTGTGGATCTCAGAACAAACAGCGATTATTTCTCTATACAGCACTAACTGACTGGTTTTTATAACCGAGAAAGAGTGTGTTTACTGCGCGGTACGTACTGAATATATATAATTCAAGTCAATTTGAGCCGTCCAAGGGTCAGGGTACAAATCATGTTTAATGTACTTGCAAGGACGGAAAGTGATAAGAGACATATCCAAACAGTGCTTCATGCACCAGCTACACCAGGACACACCCAACCAGTACAACACACGCACCGAACTCTTGGTAATCCGACAGACTTGAAAACGTACGTCTACCGCGGAGGTGAGAGGCTGCACCGAAAGCATGTCCGGCGACTCCTTCAGACCGGTTTACACCCAACCCCCCACACGCATGAAGGAGTGTTCTCGTTAGTTACAATGGAGATATGATTTAGTTACAGGCTGTGAGACGAGTCTGGCCGCGATCTTACTGAATCCGCACAATTGCCCTGGAATACAAACGTCACTTTAACGCACAAACACCTACGGCTATGGACATGACATCACTGATGGCCAAGAACAGTTCGAAACAAAATAACTGCTCGACTTTCTTTGTCGCAGGTGCATTCTGGTGGCCAGCTTGTTAAGTGGTGGAGCATACAGGCATACGTAAGGCGTAAGGTTGCAGCTCCATACATTCTTAGCTAATGAAGGCGAACGGTATTCTAACTGGCGCCCTGCAACCACAGAATAATTCAGAAAGTCAAGTGAATTGCTTGAGGATAAACTGACAGTCGCACATCTTGAAAATACATTCCCTACCGTCTGTCCAGCTGCTGTTTTACTTAAAAACAACTGAACTTTGACATAACTTACAGCTGCTTACATGGCGGACTTAGAGAAGACGATCACTTCTGAGACCCTCAAAATTGAGTCCTTGTAACGCAAAATACCCAGCAAGTTCCAGTTCCAATTTTATCATTATTTCTAACTTAGGTTGAGTCCATTATCATAAAACGAAAAAAAAAGCGAAAACACCAACTTTATAAAAATAACTTACAGAAGTCCCACCGCTCCACTTACTAGGAATGTATTTATACCACAGCTCCCCCTTTTTCGATTAATATTTAATCGGCAATTTATAAAAGTTAATTTAGGCCTTCAAAGAATGACAGGCCTGCATTGTTAAACCACCATTTTGCCCACAAGTTTCATTTGGATTGCAAGAATCACATTTCGTCAGAATTTTCTTTATGGATAGAAACGCCTGACTGACGAACCCCCTTAATATTTAATGGCCGACTTTTAAAACTTAATGTGTGCCTTCAATTACTGCTCGGCCAATATTCCTTAACGCACAATTTTGTCTGAAAGTTTCATTTCTATTTCCGGAATTACATTTCATTAACTGTTTTTGAGAGTTAGCTGGCTGCATATCGGGGCTTTGAAGGAAAGTTTCGTTAGCCTGTTCAGGTAACTATTGACAAGAATTGATATAATAAATAAAAAATTCGTATTCTGATTTCACTGGTTTCAATTAGAACCGACCAGTGGTGTATGAGAAGCATGTGGGGGGCGGGGGTTAAGGATGAGGAGAGAAATACATGCACGGTTTTGGTGGGCACAAGAAAAGCAAAGAGCCAACTTGGAAAGCACGGGAACAGATGTGACGATAATCTTTAAATGGACATGTAAAAACAGAATGGACGGGTGTGCGCTGGATTAATCTGGCTCAAGACAGACAGAAGTGGCGAGTTTTTTAACACGGTAACACAAATTCTGGTTCATAAAATGAGGGAAATTCTTGAATGGCTGAGGAACTATCAGCTTCTGGAAAAGGACTGCGCTCCATGCCGTAAGGTTTCCGGGTTACCATGACACAAGACAGGCGGGTCCGATTAACAATTTTGTAGCAAGGTTCCTGCAAAATGGATGGATGGTGCTACTAGACGGAAAGCGATTTTTTAGGGGAAGGACTAAAGGGAAATATGAGTGGTTAGTTTGTGGGGCGGGATAACTTTCAGGGAGGGCTATGTTCCGCAAAGGGGAAAAAAAGGAAACGCATAACGAAAGGAAGCAGACAGAATGAGTAGAAGTGAGGCAGACAGACCCAATTTCTCAAAGCTGTCCGATCCGTGTCGCATGCAAAATCAATCACGGTCTAACCCCCTCCTTCCCCTTCACCCTGCTCTCCCTGCATCCTACATCACCGTATGCCTTTCCCCAACATGAAAAGTTTTTGTGTATTTTTCTCTCCGTTTTGTGGATTTCGCATTCTTTTCTTGTGCTTTTCTTTCATGCGCTAAGGAACAATCTAAATCAGTGCAAATTGTGACAAAACTTCGCGCTAAGTATGTTTGAAATGCATCTGCACAATGGCATGGCAGACGATGCGTCATTCCTAACTTCACAAGCTGTAATCGCCCAACATCAATCACAATATCGTGGAACAGACGCGTTCTGCGTGTGAAGAAACGCTGCTGATTCTGGGGTCCAGCGCAGGCAGAGCATACATATACAAACACTGTAAAGACGATGGCTAACTTGTGTCCTATATAAAGATCCAGCCCGTACCGCGCAGTAAACACACTCCGTCTCGGTTACAAAAACCAGACAGTTAGTGCTGTATAGGGAAATAATCGCTGTTTGTTCTGAGATCCACACAAAACACATAAATACACTGTGTGGGCAGAACGTATATTTAAAGATTCAGTCCGTCCCGCGCAGTAAACACACTCCGTCTCGGTTATAAAAACCAGACAGTTAGTGCTGTATAGGGAAATAATCGCTGTTTGTTCTGAGATCTACACAAAACACACAAATACACTGTGTGGGCAGAACGTATATTTAAAGACTCAGCCCGTACCGCGCAGTAAACACAGTCCGTCTCGGTTATAAAAACCAGTCAGTTAATGCTGTATAGGGAAATAATCGCTGTTTGTTCTGAGATCCACGCAAAACACATAAATACACTGTGTGGGCAGAACGTATATTTAAAGATTCAGTCCGTCCCGCGCAGTAAACACACTCCGTCTCGGTTATAAAAACCAGACAGTTAGTGCTGTATAGGGAAATAATCGCTGTTTGTTCTGAGATCTACACAAAACACACAAATACACTGTGTGGGCAGAACGTATATTTAAAGACTCAGTCCGTACCGCGCAGTAAACACAGTCCGTCTCGGTTATAAAAACCAGTCAGTTAATGCTGTATAGGGAAATAATCGCTGTTTGTTCTGAGATCCACACAAAACTCATAAATACACTGTGTGGGCAGAACGTGTATTTAAAGATTCAGCTCGTACCGCGCAGTAAACACACTCCGTCTCGGTTATAAAAACCAGTCAGTTAATGCTGTATAGGGAAATAATCGCTGTTTGTTCTGAGATCCACACAAAACACATAAATACACTGTGTGGGCAGAACGTATATTTAAAGACCCAGTCCGTACCGCGCAGTAAACACACACGGTCTCGGTTATAAAAACCAGTCAGTTAATGCTGTATAGGGAAATAATCGCTGTTTGTTCTGAGATCCATACAAAACACAAATACACTGTGTGGGCAGAACGTAGAAATTGTGGATGTTAAACCTGGCGGTACGTATAGTGACCAATGAGGTTTCAAGCGTTCAGTAGGTAGGCGGTAGGCACAACAGACATGTGGATGATCACAGAAACACAAACAGCCGAGGCAGCTCACACGGCACAGCCGACAGGCTACAGCCTGGACAATCCTGGGTTCGACTGCGGGCAGAATTACGAGACCCCTCTCCGCCAGAAAGCGTTTAGACCGGCTGCAGTCCACCCAGCGTCCTGTCCGATCTGCACAGGCAGCCCTTCCGCAGAGTAAAGCAGCCAAGGGCTAGACCAATCACTCACTCATCTCCACCTACTGCCGAGGTTAAGAATGAGTCGAGCTGTACCTTTGTTACCCCCAGTACTCCCTCATGACGTGCACAGTGAAAACTTTACGTTTTTTCCTTACTGTGAAACACACAGTTTAGGACAGTCAGAAACGTCCGCGAAACCTTCTCAGATTTAACCACGACTCAGCTGGACCTTGCGCCTTACATTTTCGGCACTCTGAACTCCATGCTTGTATGTACCATCCAGTGCAGCATTAAGGCACTCTGCGTTCTCCGTACGTGGTGCGTTTGTGTGTTTGTTACGACTCTCACATTAACTAACAATTATCTACGTCAGGGCTGGCCAACATGCGGCCCCCGTGGAAAATATCTGCGGCCCTCGGTCACCTGCGTAGTTAAGGAATACAGTTTAACAAATACAACGCAACAGGGCTACAGAACACAACGTGGATGTTACATTCACACTCAGCACATTCCATTGGCAGGCAGGCAGGCGAGGAATAAAATTAGAATGAGCGCAGAATTTATAACACCAAAATATTTCGGCAGACGTCATTAGCGCATTTCTTTACTGCAAACAAGTGGAATTCTGGCTGACACAGCCAACCTTCCCATTCATAATATGAACTGCTTAGCGCCTTTGAAGTGAGGGCGGGCAGGTTATAAGATGCTGACACTTGACAGCCTCTGAAATACCCAGACCTTACTTGCTGAATTACAACTAATGCATCTCTTTCAGCCTCCATGCTTAATCCTGTGGATCAAGAGATAGGAAGGTGCAATTTTTTTAAGAACAGAAAAGACGTAATTTCAACCAACTTTCGAAGACACACCAGCGGAACTGCATGCTAGATCGACATTTTCTTGTGCCGTATCTTTGTCTCAGTGTTTCGCCGCTGGGGATGCTGGTACAGAGGGGAGGGGGCAAGCAGCAGGATCCCTGATGACCCGGCGTCCCCCCTCAGGCCGTCGCGATGCGGCGACGAGTGTGGAGAAGGAGGGCAACATGCTACAGCAAAGGGGCCCGAGCGAGACACGAAGACAGAAGGCGCTTCTTGCCCGGAGAGACGATAAGATAAGGTACAGCTACGTTATGGAATGGCACTTTAATTACACTAATGGGAGAACCAAATGTTAATTACAATTCAAAGTCTAAAAGAGAGAAGGATCGCAATTTATAGAGAGGGAAGGGGAAAGAGGTGGGGAGGGGAGGATGCTCATCGACGGGCGGGTTTTACGTCCCTGCAGCCTCCTCTGCTTGCCTGCCTTTCCCTTTATGGCACAGCATTTCGCTTCAAGTTTTAACGCGTTTTCAACAGAATCCGAAACGAGATTACAGCATACAGATAGGTGGCTCACGGAATAAAGCTGTGCCTACTCAGCACGACGCTGTACCCGCTGTCCATTAAACGACAGGGTAAAACATATCCCTGTCAACGGACTGGAGGTGTACAATGGGACTGGAGGTCCAGCTCCACTCATTCTTAAACATGAGTTAACTTCACATCCATGCCACTGGGTGGGTACCAGAACCCCCTTGGACGTTATGGCGAAGATAAATTTGGGGTCCGTGTAAGGTATCGAAACGTCGATCTACGGCACGTAGCCTGGTCACTACATCAACTGAGCTACCCTGGCTCTTGTTCAACAATAACAGAATACTGAAACTGAAGATGGTGAAAATCCAGGATTACAGTAAGCTAACGTCTTGACATTGTGTCGGCAGGAAGTGGAGATAGTCACATCATGTAGCGGAGTGTGCGTGCGTGAGCGCATGTGTGTGTGTGTGTCTCTGTAGAAATTGGTACTAGTCAACAATCAGTTTACATAAACTGCAACAGAGAGCAACTACAGACGCTGCCAACTTCCGTAATTCCATTCACACAAACTTCTGTCTTACAAAAGCCTCGGCATGCAAATGACGCACCTGCACGCCAGACGTTACATACGCAGTGTGTCTACAAAGTTTTAGGACTACATTCATAAAAAATCGAAATCTCTAGAAATAACTTTATTACTCCTTAAGCCAACAACACACATCCCTCCTAACTCTGCACACCTACTGGCACGGTCGGGAGGGTTCCAAATGCCTCCCTAGAACTGAGCTGCCGCAGTGCAGTTTCACTCGTCACGTTGATCTGGATGTCTGAAATGGTGTCGAAACGGCGCCCCTTAAGGTTGGATTTCACTTCAGGGAATAGAATGTGGTTCGCAGGTGCCAAATCTGGTGAGCGGGGGAGGGGGGGGGGATAAAGAAACGTAACGCTTTTCTTAGCTGCAAACTGCCTGACGAGAGTTACGTACGTTGTGGGAAGCAGCATTACCGGGCGGCGCTACACAGCGCGAGCAAACATTCCTTTTTTCCAGATAAATTCTAAAAGGTTTTGGCGACGGTGTATAATATTGTGTGGTGATGGGTTTATGCACTTTATCCATCGTCCGAAGAGTAAAATATTAAAAATATTAAAAAATTAAAATCACAACGTTTCGGAAGCTGACTCTGCTTCCGTCCTCAGGTGAATGGAGGGGGAGAAGATAAGAACACCTACTCTGTTGGGCCCCTTAAACAGAGCTCTTCTCCCCCTCCATTCACCTGAGGACGGAAGCAGAGCCAGCTTCCGAAACGTTGATTTTAATTTTTTAATATTTTTAATATTTTACTGTTCGGACGATGGATAAAGTGCACAAACCCCCCACCACATAATATTATTATTCAGATGTTCAAGGACAGTCTCCCCTACAGAAGTCTTGCTGATATCAAGAGCACCCACTGTCAACCGAAGTGAGGGGTGACGATTTTGCAGCAACGCCTGCCGAACCTTTTCAATGTTGCCGTCCGTTCGAGACTCAGAGAGGCGACCACTCTGGGGTCGTCTTGAACATCTTCCCGCCCTTCACGAAACCGTTCACACCAGCGAAAAATGTTGCATTGCGTCAGTGCTTCATCTCCATAGACTGCACGCACCATTTCAACAATTTCTGTTGCACTTTTACCGGCTTTAAAACAAAACTTTACCGCCAACTTTTGTCCACTACTTGACTCCATGACAATGCGGTTTTGCTGCGCAACATTAAAACAAAAATTTACCTAAGAAGCGCTTTGCTTCCGCTGACGTAACTTTGCACGAAGCAAGTTCTAGGTCTTCCAAGTGGTTTCTTTCTTTCAGCTTTGCCCACCAGAATGCTGTATGCATTTCTCGTCTCCCCATGCGTGCCACATGCCCGGCCATCCCATCCACCTTGATATGACCACACGAATTATATCTGTCGAGGAGTGGAAATAATGAAGCTCCTCAATACGCAGTTTTCTCCATTCCTGTTACTTCCTCTGAGGCCCAATATCTTCCTCAGCGCTCTGTTCTCGCTTACACTCAGCCTATGTTATTCCCTGAATGTTAAGAGACCGAGTTTCAAACCCATACAAAGTAATTAAAATTTGTTATATTTTAGTGTTTATATTCTGAGACGGCAAACATTCCGCACCGCATTGCATGAGGCATTCGTCGAATTCAATCTGTTCTTAGTTTCTTCGTGCGTGCCACTTCTTATTTGTTCGTCTCATCCTTAAATATTTGATTGCTCGCACTTTTCCAGACAAGTTACCCTCTGACCACACGGTGTGCTTTTCTCCCTTACTCTGTCCACTTGGCGTCAAAATATATCTACTTAATTTCCTCGCCATTTACCTCCAGACCAACCTGCTCACGTCCGACTACTGAAGTTCTGGGGTTTCCTTATAGCATGTGTGCGGCTGCCCGTAAATTAACATCAGCACAGACCAGAACCTGGCAAGCCCACTGAATTCCAACCCCTCCTGTCTTGCCTGAACCTTGCTAATAATAAAGCCAGACGGCCGTTCCAAAATGTGGATATTGTTTTATCAGTAACACGAAACCAGCAAACAGACTTTAGGCTCTGCTGGGCCACTGGTTCATGTCCCGCCTTACCGGTAACACACCTGAGTTCTGCAACACTCAGGCTCCCGGCACCATAGGGACAGACGCGCCGAATCTGGCCTCATTATACATCTTTCTCTTGCACATATTGCAGAGAATAATTTAGTGGCAGTTCCCTATTTTAGCTACACCCGGCTGTAAATTCATACCGGCCCATTAACAAGTGTAGTCACCGAGTAAAAACACGTGTCATAGCCCACACTCCCGATCGGCGCAAACACAACCTGCCCATCTAGAGCCCTCACTGCACGTACATGTAACTTTGTGCCGCAGGGGGAGAAGCGGAAGCACTTGGGCAAAAGCAGGAGACTGGGAACTGTGAGGAATTAGAAAAGGAATATACAAAAGCAAGCTGCCATATGCTTCGAATACGGAAATGCTGAACACACCGCTGTGTCGCCCGCTGATCAAAATGTGCAGAACAGAGTTGTTATGTAGCACTTACCTACAAACCAAGTAGCATATGAAAATAACAAATTGTGACGACAGGGCGAACGTGTGAAATGGAGGTGAATATGTGGAGCTATCGGCTAAAAGGCTTCTGCTCCATTCAGCTAGTTAGCTAGGCAGTCAGTCAGTCAATCAGTCAATCAGTCAGTCAGTCAGTCAGTAAAACATTCGGAAGCAATTAGGAGTAAATTGGAAAACAAAAAGAGAAAAGCATATAATGAAAGTGGGCGACACTGCCGACCACAACAAGCAGGTGTTAACACGCTGTCACGCGCGAAGACGTATACACAAAAATCCGTTGGACTCTCCGCCATTACAAAATCAGTGCAGTGAAGATGTAATCCAGGTTTGCCTGACGAACACATGGCCAACGAAATGATGTACTTCCGCCAGCAAAAAATATCTCACCTCAGGAATGCATCCTGACAGTAAGAATAGGGCCCATTAAGAGTAGCGACGGTGGGACGGCGGTGCACAGCACTCAGACCATCGTTTCTCATATTTGCGTGCACGAAGAAATCGTTTTGTGTGCCAGCCGTAACAATGCCACACAAGTACAAACCGCGCTGTGTTTAAACTCAACACAAGTTACGAAGGTTCCAGGTGCAAGTGCTAACAGCTGGGCCTACTGTCATTCTGGAAGGAACAGAAAGCCTTATATCGCGCATGAAGAGTGTTACAGGTGGAACTCTCTTGAAAACGTCATTAATGCAGTTCCTGTAAAGCAGAATGCCACTGTACGTATGCACTAATAGCGTGCCTGTGCACAGACACATATGGTCGTATCCTAGAAAAGGCGCTACAATCGAGCGTGACCACAGATACCTATATTTCTCTTTCTTCATACGTTATATACGATTGTGGGTGTTTAACAATTACAGCGCTGATGTCGGCTTGAATAGCGCAATATTTACACCAAATTTAGCGACAAATCTGTCAGTTGCTTCCGCATTTCAAGTGACATACACACACAAACACACACACACACAGACACACACACACACACAAAGTCATACTCGTCACAAAAGCATACGTTTTTCCGTTAACCGTGTAAGGCCCAGTGGTCACTGTATGTACCACCAGGTTTAACATTCACAAATTCTACGTTCTGCCCACACAGTGTATTTATGTGTTTTGTGTGGATCTCAGAACAAACAGCGATTATTTCCCTCTACAGCATTAACTGACTGGTTTTTACAACAGAGACGGAGTGTGTTTACTGCGCGGTACGGACTGAATCTTTAAATATACGTTGTGCCCACACAGTGTATTTATGTGTTTTGTGTGGATCTCAGAACAAACAGCGATTATTTCCCTATACAGCATTAACTGGCTGGTTTTTATAACCGAGACGGAGTGTGTTTACTGCTCGGTACGGACTGAGTCTTTAAATGTCATCAACATTAAATTTCGCCTTTAAAAGTGTAACAATAACACTAAGCTAAAGCAGATACATGATATTTATTCACAATACAGCAGAAGACAATTTCAATCGCCTTCTTCCGCCCCACAATTTTCCAGCATTTGATTCCTCTCCAGTTGTCTTAGGTACATGTGCACTGGAGTAAGAGATCTTGTTCTTCTTCTGCATTCACGCTTTGACATAACAAAAAAACTGAAAAAAGAAATGGAATATCATAGAAGTACATATCACATCAAAAAACGAGAAGGCAAGAAAGAAAGAAGTTCGCAAATATTTACCAGAGGCATTGTGAGAGTTCATAAGCCTGCAGATAAAAAAATTAAAAACCGTGAAAGAAGAACCGACGACCACAAAAAGGGGAGCAAAAAACGTGAGGGCAAAAGAGTATTTATTCAAGACATCTATAACGCAATACGCTGGGCACACAGGCAGGCAAATCTCGGAGGGCGACTCCTCTCAGAACACAGCAAGGGGCTTACTTGGTTCCTCACTTTCCTTCTGCCTTTGATCCATGGAAAAGGCGTTTATTTCATGCCAAAGGGAAAAGAATAGACAGGGTAAGGGAAAGACAAAAGAGAGAGAGAGAAAGTACCCACAACAAGGAGGCGATTAGCGTCATCCAGAATGTAAAAAGTGCGAGAGAGAGACAGAGACAAAGAAAAGACAGAGTTAGGATGGGTGGGTGTGGGGGGGGGGGAATTATTTCTGGAGGGGGGTGATACAAGACAAGCCGTATTCTGAACATTATATGTAGAGATAAAGTCCCTTTGTCCGTTCACGATTTTTCTTTTAAATTTTCGGGATTAGGAAATATGTCCCTTTACAGTGAGAAGCAGTGCCAATACAGGCGACGCTGTTGCGGTCTTGCTTGTCTCGTGCATTACAATATAAGTCATCTCAGTCACAAAGACTGCGAGTAATAATCGGAAGCCATTCATGCCGCTTTGTAGACTCCGTCTGATGGATTCACAGAGCACAGAAAGGCGCCAGCAAAAGAGATTTAGCAGCCGATCAGAGACAGGTGGCACGGTACTGCCTCTGCTAAAGTGGCGCTGCACAGTATTGCACTGTGTGTTTACGTGCCCATTTGCTTGTGTAACTGTCAGCCCTTTGGGAATGCTGCAGTCCTGTCTGACTTGCTTGAAATTAAAGACACAAACAAAATATATCCTGTCAAGAAACGTCAAATGTAAGTAGGAAGCCAAGCTAAATGGATCTGACTACAAACCTGGCCAATCTTAGTCTTTAAAGAGCTCAAAACGAATTATATGTTGCCCTTTTGAAACACGCAGTACGAGTTCTAAGCCGCAATGGATATGTTGGCGCTGTCACTTCACATGCCTACCGTACACATCCTGCAACGTTGTGCGGCCGGACGCCCGCTTCAGCTCGCTCCTTCAGTCGCCCTCAGCCACGCCGTGTTCCTGCAGCATATCGACAGGTGACGGCCGAACTGACAGAGACACCCGAGGGACGACTCGACTGGCCAGAACTACTGAAGGACGGACGGACGGACGGACAGCCCAGAGTCTCGCGAGGGCTGGACACTGTCTGTACAGTGGCGGAATACTGCTTTCCACGCTGACCCATCACAACTGAAGACCACCCACGTAATTCCGTTAAGGTCGTCAGGTCCCTGGCTTGCTTAAGTACACCGTGACCGATAATCCAGCAGTCTGGTGCAGCAGCAACGGCAGGCGCATGGTTCGAAACTCGGCCGGAACACCGACAACACTGTTTGAGGCTTACCTTTGTTGCTCTGAACTTCTTCTCGGACAATGCCGAGCTTCACACCGGTCGGGCTGCGAACTTTTCGTTCCAAATCCTTCAGCACTCACCAACAGCATAAGTCGCTACACCGCGCTCCGTGTAAGCATGTCGACGTCTTCTGCTATACATGACGCCGTGTAGACTGGTACAGCAAACTACGCGGTATCAGTGCCACATAAACAAAATCTTCATAAGCAAAGCTGAGGGGACCTCACGACATTCGTGGGAAGATAGTCCGGACAGGAAAATGGAATTAAGCCTTACACTTTTACTGACAGACTGTGAGTCGCCAGCACAAACTTACATGCAAACACCTGCGTGTCGAGCGACAGATTATTATGCCGGAGCAGCAGTCGGTGACGGTGCCAAGTGTGGCGGTGAGACGGCAGCCAGCAATCAAAAGTACGAGAAAACAGGTCTCAATACATCATGGATTTCACGCACTGCACAGTGTCGTGCGATGTAACACGCATTACCGAATAAAGTTTAAGACGTTTCGGAGGACACCCTTCTCTATCGTCTAGTCTGAAGACAGGCGCAAGTTCCGCCTGAACTGCTAGCAAAACACACTGCCGTCCTTCGCGGGTTTTGAACCGCATGTCCCTGGACGGTTTGTTAAAAATGTTTATACTCTGAGAGCTCAACAGTCAAACTTCTCAGTTCAGCTGAACTTTACAGACTAATGGATACTTTATGAAGCATGAGGATTTTATACATCACAAACTGTGGCACTAAACAATTCTATATTCTGCCCACACAGTGTATTTAGGTGTTTTGTGTGGATCTCAGAACAAACAGCCATTATTTCCCTACACAGCATTAACTGACTGGTTTTTATAACCGAGACGGACTGTGTTTACTGCGCGGTACGGACTGAACCTTTAAATATACGTTCTGCCCACACAGTGTATTTATGTGTTTTGTGAGGATCTCAGAACAAACAGCGATTATTTCCCTATACAGCATTAACTGGCTGGTTTTTATACACAGACGGACTGTGTTTACTGCGCGATACGAAATGATACATTCAAATATAATTGACGTTAGTCCTAGTTTTTAAAAGTTTAGGACAACTTCTGAATTCATTAGACATTTTATACTTCACCTTACGCGAGAAACAGCGAATGACTGACAATATACACCCGAAAGGGGCGGACGCACACCGGCTGTACTTCTTCCTTCAGCTTGATCCTTTTCCTGGAGGTCTTGCCAGCCAGTTGCGGTTCCCAAGGGAGCGACAGTCGAGATCAGGAGAGCCTGCACAGAATCCTCCTTAGGGAAAGGAACGAGAGCCGGGAAACCCAGGCATTTATCCCACTATCGATCTATTTTAGTTAACCTTCAGAGCAGCGATCCAGTGACGGCTGTGAAACACAACCTCCTTTCTAGCTGTTCATACACGCAGCATTAAAATAAAAACAGCTCACCTACTTATTGCGCGCGCGTGTGTGTGTGTGTGTGTGTGTGTGTGCTTGCCCAAACTCTTCTGTTCTCTCTCCGCTCCACCCCCCCCCCACAAGCTCTGACGTTTCGTAGCTTCCTGCAGAGACCAGAGGCAGTACGACTCAAAATGCGAATGTAATTGTGAATAGCGAATGTGGGACTGAACCGCTGTGCCGCTGTGATTGCGAACACAGTGGCACAGCACTTCGGCCAACAGCTACATTCCGGATTCAGAACCGGAACTGCAGCGCTACTTGCGTTGTTATTAAACATTTAATGACGCTACATACATGTGAATGTGACGGTCACAGCGCGGTATTTCTCATGCACCCCCCCCCCTCATCCAGGTTCGAGCAGCCACAAAATCACCTCATGAGTGCAGTTGTACCCGTCTGTCCGAGGGTACGTTTCTGCATTTGGCTTTCAGCTTCTGGTGCGCCTCCGTATTACATCGGGTGTCACAATTCCTTCTGTCAGCAAGGAAGGATTTGCAACCACTGGCGTTCTCTGATTCACAGCAATTATATGAGAGGTCACTGTGTACAAATGCTACTCACTGACTGCACCCAAGTTTCATCTCTGTTTAACATAATCCCCGCACATGCTGATAAACACGTCACATCTTGGCACGCGTTAAAACTTGCGTCGCGTTAGGCGCAGCGCTCTTGCATTCGCAACCGCTCACGAAGAACCACTACCACTTCCCACTGATGTGGAATCGACGACTCCAGTGCATTCGACAAACCTCAGAGTGTGGATCTCGGCTTTGCTGGACTTCTTGCTGCGTTCACGTCCGTCCTTGGCGGGCTGCGCCGAGATTACAAGACATCAGTGCCCCACAATTTTCTCGCTCTCTGCACCACTTGCTGACATGGCACGCGCTCGTTACACCACGCACTTCTGTCACTTGCCGGTGAGGTTCGGTGGCCACAACCATACTTCACCCACACTACCGAAGAAAGTGTCAAGTGTCGCTACCACTGCACATCAGCTTACCATTTCCACAGCACCTTACTGACTGACTGACTGACACGTACAAATAACACCTCCTGCCGGAATGTAAAATTGTTCACTAACGCTGAAGTCACAGGTTTGGGAAGCTTACACGTAGAAAACATTTCGTATTTGTATCAGGATTGCGAAATTCAGTAAAAAGTACCAATGCCATGGTGCATTTATACAAACAAAAAGAACTAAAATGGCAGATTTCTTGGTGACTGTAATGAGGTTTAAAGTTTCACAATATCAGTGACCCTCAGCTTACTCACGGATCAGCTTCCAGCAGTGTTTAAGAGTTTGAGGCGCGAGAAGATGAACATCATTATGCTAACACTGATCAGAAATACGGAACCAGTCCTTCCGGAATTTGATTTTGGCGTTCCGTAACTAGAATACAGACATTACCATTAAGCCTCTGAAGTCCTGTAGTTACTTCATATACCGCCAGGTTTAACACTCACAAATTCTTCGTTCTGCCCACACAGTGTATTTATGTGTTTTGTGGGGATCTCAGAACAAACAGCGATTATTTCCCTATACAGCATTAATTGATTGGTTTTTATAACCGAGACGGAGTGTTTACTGCGCGGTACGGGCTTAATGTTAACTGCGCGGTACCAGGTAAGTATAATATAACATAAATACGACTTATGTTAAATCCAAAGAATTGAAAAGCAACGCATTCCGTACCATTAATCTTCCCGAGGTACCAGCAAGAGAGGCCAGCTCTTCAGACTTGATGAAGACAGAGACGCAGCCCATAAAGCAGACGTAAACACGTGTCCTCAGTAAACACGTGTCCTCACTAACTCTTGCCCGCCTGCTCTTCATCCAAGGCGGGACGGCCTCCCGGAAAGCAGCAATGCAATAAAGCACATGGACATGGCTTGTATTGGCTACGTCCACAATATATAGACGCAGGGGGCAAAGGCTCCTGGCTGCCCCCGCTCTGTACCGTCCCTCTCCATACTTCCACCACCATAAATCGCAGAAATCGCTGGTTTTTGTTGGGATCGATGTAGATTGCACCATTCCAGCAGCACTTCAGGTCACGAGCCGGACGACAGTGATTCGCTCTGTTGCTACTGCAGTGCTCCCTCTATATGAATTCCAAGAAAACACATAAACTTGCGATTCATTCCACCACATACGGAATACGACAGGGGATGTGATAATTCGTACGCACGGGTCACTGTGAGTCATGCATACAGCATTCTCCTTCTCCTTCCACATCTTGTTTATTTAACTACGTTCTTTAACATATCACAATGTACAGCGCCGAATTTATAGTAGGAGAGTTACCAAGGCATTGGAAAACCACGTGAAACGAGGCGCCTGGGGCCCTATTAAGACACATTATCCCGGCACTTGTCGCGAGTGATCCAGTCAGTGTCCGGGCCGAGTAGCGAAATGGTCACCTCCCAAATAAAATTCGGAAGCGTTACCGCATAAGCAAACCTACTCGGTCGATTTTCATATATTTAATAGCAAGAATACGAACTTTCCACGGTCTGATGGGTGTTTTAGAGAGGACACGACCGGTTACACCCGAATAACAGCAGTTCCAAGCGACAGACAAACGCACAAACACAAATACCGTACAACAGTAGGCACTACATTGTTCGCAGCATCATCACTTCTTCCTGCAAAACCATCCGATATATTCGTGGCTTACAACGTACAGACTGGTAGTATGAAAATCTCTTGAATAATTTCACTTGAATCTTTCCGAGTAAAGCACACTTCTTTCCACCTAAAAGTTCCACATATTTAGATGAAACTTCCGTCTCAAAACATCCATTTCTCGCTCCCTTCGATTAGCATATAATCGGAATGTAACTTGATGAAACAGAAATTCTTGAGGCCAGAAAACAGCACTCAGTGCGAGCAGTGTTGCTATCTCTAACGCACCCAGAGGCCACAATACATCCCTGAGTGGTGAAGCAAACCCCACATGCAAAGACGCAGCTACACAAGAAAGGCATTAGCCTAGCTGCTTCTCGGGATTCGTGCAGTTGTGTCACGCTCGCCTCGTTTTTTCTCTCTATTTCCAATGTCGCATCCTTGGGGATGAACAATGACGGGGAAGGACAAATTATATGGAAGGTAAGGCGCCGCTGTGAAGGGGAAACGGCAACATAACCCATTCAATATCACACAATAAAACAAATGAACGTAGGAAAACAAACTATCCACAAGAGACCAGTCACTTTGAGACAGAGGGCACTTTTCTTGTGGCGTAAAAGCAAATGGGACAAACAGCTGAAAAAGGCGTACATATTGCACAGAACGTATAATTATCTCGTTTGTTCTTCAGTTTTATTTCGAACGTGTTTCCGACAAGACGTTTACGAAGCTGCTTCTGTTCGTACAGCAAAGCGCCCACACACGTGCGTCTGAAGGCAGAACTACTTGAGTGTTGAAATGCCCCACGATTTGTGGCGGAGTAAAGAGCAAATAAGTGTAATGCAACAGCGGCTAACCAACTGCTTACTTTCCTTACTACACGACTTAAGGTGGAGGTTCGCGTGTAGCAGGGAGAGGCAAATCGCCAACTTAGTTGGGGACCCATGTCTTCTGGGATGAGGTGCTGTCGGTCGGTGTGTGATTCCCGACGATTCGGAAGGTCGCAATGTCTTCATCTTCAGGGTCCACCAATCCAAACCCGCGTCACATCCGAGAAGAACTGAATCCTCAGTGTCATACGGCTCATTACCGTGTTCACAACAGCCCGCCACTTGTCCCTACCCTCAGCTGCATTAATCCAGTTCAAGACTTCCCATTGTTTCTTTAAGACTTATCTTTAATATTATCTTCCCATGTCTCTTCTTTGAGGATTTCACACCAAAACCATCTGCTCCCGTCCTCAGGTGAAATGCACTACTGAGGCACCAGCTGATTTGGATATGTCAGAAGACTATATTCACTGACTGGGAACAGCATTCATTACTGCATTCATCTGTTTTTATACAGGCGGCAGATTCGTCCGAAATGTGGGCAGACATACGAAACTGAACGGCGGCAAATCCCAGTTTACAGTAACCGCCGTCAGGAACTGACATCTGGCTCAAAAAAGCAGCTGATACCTTTTAAGTAAATAATCTCCGTTTATTCGAATGGCCACGTTACACACACACACACACACACACACACACACACACACACACACACACACACACACACACACACACACACACACACGCTGTAGGCATACATTTGAGACGTTTCAAGCCCCTAATGCCCAACGTACCGCCAGGTTTAACATTCACAAATTCTACGTTCTGCCCACACAGTGCATTTATGTGTTTTATGTGGATCTCAGAACAAACAGCGATTATTTTCCTATACAGCATTAACTGACTGGTTTTTATAACCGAGACGGAGTGTTTACTGCGCGGTACGGACTGAATCCTTAAGTGTGATTCAGGTTGGCCTTAGTCTTTCAAGGGTTCGTGTTAAGGCAGGTGGCAGACCGAGTAACCCCGTGGTATAACAGAGAGGGCATTGCTCGGTGTGAATTTCATCTGCACAGACATGTCATGTGTAGTGTGAGTGTGGCGAGTGACACCCTCCTTCTGAAGTTGGTGACTGCCAGCAGCAATTAACAGCGCTGTCTGCCTCAAACGCACGGAGGACATCCCAATAAGCAACACCAGCAGAGACATCTGTCCAGTTGCTTCAAGGAACGCCAGTCAGTCGCGAGGGCGATCAATTGACAAGATTGCTGGAGTAACAACAGCACACAGAAGGGGCTGCCCCAGACATTATTTATTTTCGACTGCTTGACCCTGAGAATAAAGACACTAAGGTCCTTCGAAACGTCGGGAACTACCCGCCCAAGGCACCGCATAACATCACAGAAGAACTACATATTCAGCGCCGCCGCAGTGAAACCCTAAATTATCAAAGTTTCCATTTAATCAGCGGACAAACACACTGCTGGTTTCAGGGAAGCCAAATGTTCGTAAATACCCATCCTTTGCCCCACCTTGAAGCAACTGTCTCCAGTCCACATCTACAGAAGTAATCTTATCGCTGCCTCTTAACATATCAGACTTCCATCGGCACCTTCTCGCTTCGTATTTCTCAAATTGTTGTCAGAATATTGAACGACGCTGCAGAAAACACCAAGGTTATTTACTGTTTCTACAACACGTGACAAGGACGAATGATGCACTGCCACGGATCAGGGAGCACGCGGTCCTGATCTCTTCGCAGGCCACGACACTTCTCAACGGCAACGTTAGTATTGCCGCCTACATTTGAACCGGACGCCTCCTGAATACGCTTCAGGCATCGAAATGCTGTGCCAATGTTTTCGGTTCTTGGATTGGAGGTAATTACTGCACAGTGCTTAGTACTATGGAGTGTTGCATGTTGCGCAGTTGAATACGCCTGCAAGTGACTGTTGCGGCAGTCCTGCATAGCAATCCTGAACGACAAGTTGCTGCTTCATTGTCCGAGGCGCTGTGCAGTGGAGAGACGCAGCTGCCGCTTAAAACTGTGCGAGTGGTAAATGGCAAATAGTGACAGGTCAAGGACAAAAATTACTGGAAGTGGGAAGGACACTATTAAACCTTGGAGACGAAAATTAATCCGATTTACAGTTAGAGACTCAGTTCGTACCGCATAGTAAATACACTTAGTCTCAGCTATAGAAGCCAATCAGTTAATGCTGTATAGGGAAATAATCGCTCTTTGTTCTGATATCCTCACAAAACACATAAATACACTGTGTGGGCAGAACGTAGAATTGTTGAATGTTAAGCCTGGTTAAGAGGCAATATAAAGGAGATGATAACCACAACGAACGTAACATTCTGTACGCAATCATGGTGCAACACTGTTGAGTCTAACCGCCTGTACGAGGCCAAGGATGAAGAGTGATTAGGCAGTCTGTACGAAAGTCTCCAAGTCACTGTCCACTCCGCAAAATTGCTCGCCGGCGCGTCACGTCTGTCCAGGTTCATCTTCTGGCTGCGACTGTCATCCACTCAGCTCCTGTCACCTTACAAGCAACCGGATTCAGCAATACGAACTTCCTATACAACCTTAATGATAACAGACGGCGCGAGACGCTATGCTCGTCACACCTGTGTACTGCGACGCTGCCTACGCTAAACCACTGGAAACGAATAACTCTTTTATATCGCTTTGCGGTCGTCGCACATGCATAGAAGGAACGCGCAGCAGGAATGTCGCCTTCGCCCATTGATTTTCACCTTCACGAATCTGTACGAACTCGGTAACCAGTATGCATCGACAGGTGAATTTAATTCTGCGACCTACCGGTCCAAAGCAACCCAACATTTATATGAAGTTAACAACTGTACCCGATATCACAAAAACTGCTTATCACACAAAACACAGGAATAATTAGCTACGTAATCCGTATTTTTATCAGAAGATACTGTTCGTGTTAAATGTTCTGGGGGTGGCACCTCTACCAATAATTGTAATTTATAACACATCCGTTTCTACACCCTTTAAACAACAGGTAAATACAAAGCTCAGACTTTCACACACACTGACACACATTAACACCTCGCCTATCTCCTCACCTGTAACACCTGCGCATCACACTTCTAGCACACACACCGCCTTCCCCTGCACAAAATACTCGGTGTTCCTTGCAGTGCTCGTGCAATATCACACATCAGTAGCGTCACATTGGTTCTTCTTTCCCGCGTGTGTCAGTTTGAAATAAGCATTCATCAATATTTTATCATTTCCAGTACATCTCCACGGGTGACGATTCCCAGCCAGCTACATTTGTGCTTTTCAGTCACTACATATTAGCTACTCTTTCCACTTCTTCGTTTCTGAGAATTTTGATAACACCGGTGTAAAGTCACTTAAACCCTTCAAGTGTGAGCAAACACAACGACAGCCACGGCCCCTCGCTGTTCCCACAACAACCAAAGATTAGCCCTGCCTTGTGTCACTTTAGTCAGTTCCACGGCTTCCCATCCCATGTGGTCCATTTTAATATTACCAGCCCAATTAGCGTAGGTTTTCTGAGTTGTCGTCTTCCTTCACGTTTCCCCACCAGCCCAATTTCTGCCTTATCCACCACACGTTCCACATGCCCGGCCCATCTCATCCTTCTCGATCTGATCACGCAATAATATTTGAGGAGGTGCACAACTCATCAAGTCCCTCTTATACATTTTTTCAGTTACTTTGTCCCTGCTGAGTTCTGACTGCCTTCTCCAGAACTCGACTCTCGAACACCCACAGCCTGTAAGTAGCAAATAATGTTTTATACCGAAGTGAAAGTTGGTGTTAACTGAATGTACTCAGTAAAATTACCTAATCCCTTACAGCAGAGCAAAGTACATAAACAGGGAAATAAATTCTCCTCGCTGTGTTCAACAACAAAACAGCACAGCTGTTCAGTTAGCAACTTTCGCGGTGTGCTGATTTTAACTACGTGACGTAAGACACTCAGTCAGTGAGAATGAGCAAGCCGAGTCTCTTGTGGCACATAGCTGTCTGCAATTTTCGTGTCGCAGCTGCGTGCAGCTACTTGGTGCTTGCCCTCATCACGCCTTCAAATGACCCCGTCCAAACATACTTGCAATCCCTCAGAACAGACCAGATGTGTCCCTCTGCAGTCACCACGATGGCAAAGTTGCCCGAGTTGAGGAACCCCCTCACTGTCGTTTTATTTATGTAGAATTTATAGACAGCTTTGTCGTGCAACACCGCAAACTGATTTAATGTTCCGCCAAGGTGAGTTGGAATGTCGTGCAAGTCAGTTTCAGAGGATGCCGGTCCGCTGTGACTTCACGCCGTGTCGCTAGGTTAGTGTCTCACGACGTTTCGAAAAACGCAATGCTTCCATCATCAAGGTCTGACTGCAAGCAGAATCGTTGTTCTTGAACTCGGCAAGCTTTCAGAAGAAACTAAGTTCTTTCGAAACGTCGGGAAACACTATACAAATCCGTGACACAGCGTCACATCCCTGAAGAACTGAATGTGTTCTGGAAACCTCAAATATCGCACCTATGTAGAGACTGCATGCGCGATGTAGGAGATACGGAGATGGACAGTCGGAGCCAACCAAGAATAGACACTGACACGCCTCCGTTCTAACACGCTGCATTTCCTGCTGTTACAACAATAAAATGTTTCACGCATACAAAGAACAACGGTGACTGACTATAGAACGCAGCACTACTGTATCTACTGTACGTATCAACTGCTTCTTCACCATTTTGCCGAAATAGTTTGTGTTTTTAATATGGTTCTGAGCATAAAGAGCGACGGTTTCTGTAGAAGTTTTAAACGATTATTCTTTGTAATGAAGATGTAATGTGTTTACAGTGGGGTAGGATATGGATGTTTACACAGTACTGAGATTACCTTCGTGCTTCAAACGATAAAAGAAAGCAACAACAATAATAAGATCGACAATTTTATTATTCATCTTGAAACGTGTAATTAAAACATAACTGGCTTCCACCTTCGGAAGGTCAGCCTTTAATTAAATTTGTCGCCTTTAGTGCCAGAATATTAACAAGTAGGAAATGTTATGAGTCCTGCGTTCCGGTCGGTAATACTGATGCAGAAGTATTAGCCCCTACCGCGCAGTAAACACAATCCGTCTCGGTTATAAAAACCAGTCAGTTAATGCTGTATAGGGAAATAATCGCAGTTTGTTCTGAGATCCACACAAAACACATAAATACACTGTGTGGGCAGAACGTATATTTAAAGATTCAGTCCGTACCGCGCAGTAAACACACTCCGTCTCGGTTGTAAAAACCAGTCAGTTAATGCTGTAGAGGGAAATAATCGCTGTTTGTTCTGAGATCCACACAAAACACATAAACACGCTGTGTGGGCAGAACGTATATTTAAAGATTCAGCCCCTACCGCGCAGTAAACACAATCCGTCTCGGTTATAAAAACCAGTCAGTTAATGCTGTATAGGGATATAATCGCAGTTTGTTCTGAGATCCACACAAAACACATAAATACACTGTGTGGGCAGAACGCATATTTAAAGATTCAGTCCGTACCGCGCAGTAAACTCCCTTCGTCTCGGTTATAAATGTCAGTCACTTACTGATGTACAGAAAAAGAATCGCTGTTTGTTCTGTGACCCATAAAAATCAGGGACCGCAGAATTTTTTAACGTTAAACCACAAAGTGACCACTGAGCCTTAAATGGCTACTGCAGGCCTATAGAGAGACAGTTTTTTGAAGAACGAGCGCACGAGTGGCGTCAACCATGAGGACACGAACATTCTTAAGATACGTGAGGTTTTGGCCCACAGCAGGGACCATGCGAACACGCCAATCATCACGAACCACACTCCTCTATTAATTGCACCATCAGCTGTTACTGGAAATAGAGATACGAGTAGCCACAAGAAATACAGAGGCACTTCACGTAGTCTACCGTCCTCCATAATGGTGCAGCCGTGAGACGAGGTGAGTTGGAGGCAACAAGACGGGAGGAAAGAGTGACAGGCGAAACGTGTGTCTGCGCTAGAAAAAGACAGCGAAATACAGAATGGAGTCCTACAACAACTTAGCTTCCTCTCTATCTCTGTCCTTCCCCTCAAGGGATCCTGAGGTCCCCGCTGGACCTCTATTCTCCTCCTCCTCCTCCTCCTAGAGTCAGAACCCTGACGGAACGAAAGCCCGCGAAGTGAACGAGGGTCTCCGAACAAGTCTACAAGCACGTCCTGGCCTCCTCTAGTGGCATCTCTTGTCGCTCGGTGGACACTAACGAGGGGCCTTTGTGAGGATGGTGGGGGGACTCTGACTTAATGGCAAAAGGGAAACCGAACGAACTCCTGTTCGCTGTCGAAGCACTGAGATGTTTTGTATGAGAGATGGTAGCTGCAGTGATGATGGAAAGGGGAACGGAGGCGGGGGGCGTTAATATCTGTGTTTGTACGCCGGGCCGGGCGGGGCTATGTCCTATATATGAAACGGCATGGGGTGAGGGGCGACTCTTTCTGCTAGGAAAGTTTGGCTGGACACGGTTAGTACTAGGTGGCGTCAGATTGTCCATAGTCTATACGCTATAAAAAGGGAAGCACGGAAGAGGTGGGGGAGGGGGTTAAAGCTTCAACGTCGTTTTTGAAAAGAACGTGTTTGTCCGGCGAGTCCGGTGTTTGGCATTATTGGAGTTCCTCTACGCGTTTCCGTCGCCGTATACTCTGGGGAGAAAGGGAAATGCTAAAGACGATGACGGAGAGGGCAGCATGCATACATACATAGATACATATGCAAACACTGGTGATGTTCAGCACGCAGTCAACATGGGGGAGTGGACAGGCATGGCATCCGGTCAAGCCATAGGAAGTACAGGAAAATGAGAAGGCAGCGCCCTGAACAGTGCTTGTCCCAAGGATCTGCTTATATGAAATCCTACAAATACTTGTGCAAGTATAAAAATTTAGTATTGCTTAGATATCTGGACTTTCGAAAATGCATACCACAGTCTCAGGACTATAAGAAAATGCCATTAGTCAGTGCCGTTTTCCACGCACGCAAATTTTCGATGGGTCAATAACAAATTTCTTCTGAAGTAAATGAAATACCTACTAACATACTCTTGGAGAACGACAAAGAAAAACTTTCCTAACGTCTTTCAATTCCTTTCCTTCACTTTCCCCTCCCCCTACCTCTCTTTGTGCTGTTCCAGCATCTTTCTTGTACTTACAGTTCCCCATTCTCCCATTTATCTATGTCCGTTTTAACTTCTTTCTCCTATTAAATCACATTCCGTCATCGTCTTTGAATATGGTTCCCAGACCTTCTCAGTACATTAGCATGCATCTAGCGTAGCTTACGGAGGGTCACTTGCGTGGAAGGATGGACGACTTGTCCACTACAAAGTTCAAACTCTTGGCATTACTCACGGGCTATTTCCCGTGTCTCTGCTCTCCTGTTTATTGCACTTGGTGGCAGCACTTCTGCACCAAGAGCTACACTCACATCACTCTTCGCTGTATCCAGCCAGTACACAGCCGCCACATCCTCCGTACTTGTTTGCTTTCCACCCAAAAAAAAAGGAAACCAGTTAAAATAATATTCGGCATACAACAAGACTCGCAATACAAGAACAGTGCGCTGCACCTCCCAGACAGGCCCAGTAAACCACAAACACTAGAGACAGACGCAATACGTAGTACAAGAGCAGAAGAAAGGGACAACTGGACAAGTGAGAGACACTTTAATCTGGGGGAGAAGCGCCTTACTTTGTTATAAGGTTGCCGGTCTTCGCCCGATCGTCCTTCTCATACGAATAGTACGAAAACGAAAGTCAACATGAAGACGTCAGAATGGCGACAGTAGTGGTCTGACATACGGGTAGAGAAATTTTGTTTTTTGGTTAATGTTGAGAGAAATAATTTGGAAAATCAATATGACTTCATAGCAAGAGGATAGTTGTGATGAATTTCATATTGAAGTTCGAATGTGGAGCCAGATCTGTGGAGAAACAAGGAGGAATGGCGTTTGGTTTCCGGAAGAGGGCGACAGCTGTTATAATACCAGATGGATGGATGGGTGAATGGGTGGACGGACGGACGGACGGACGGACGGACGGACGGACGGACGGACGGACCGGCAGGCAGGCAGGCAGGCAGGCACGCAGGCAGGTAGGTAGGTAGGTAGGTAGGTAGGTAGGTAGGTAGGTAGGTTTGAATGATAAATATGAAGTGGCAACTTGTAATCGTGAGAACCATCTCAGAACGTAATTTAAGACTGAGAAAAAACATGAAAACCTGTGTCTAGATGGCCGGCCTACCGACCTTCCGGATGCATACTACCGTCTAGCAAGCTGACCGGCAAAAGAAAAAGACGGAAGACCCTCTATCGATTCCGTAACCTGTGTGCTGTTAATTCATTCACAATTTAAATTGCGTTTCACATAAAATTTGATAACGTAAATTAAATGGCAAAACAACAGTACAATTATCCAGAACCGAATGTGGGAAACAGTCACGATTTGTGTCGAGACCCACACATAAATACATAAATACGTCCCGTGTCGACAGAACGCGCAGCTTTCTAATGTTAACCCTGCCGGTGCATGAACCAGATTCGACTCAGAATAACGGCCATTATTTGTTTGAGCAGCATTAACAGATCTGTGTTTGTAATGGAAATTCAGTGTGTTCTCGGTGAGACAGAACGCAATTCTTGAACAGTTCTTACACGAATTGCATGTTTCACAGTAAGGGCCAGTAAGGCAGAAAGTGCGCGCGGCAGTGAGTTCACATTCAGCAGACAGGACTGACACAGTAAGCAGTCGTGCATCGCCAGGTGCTTCTACCACACGACCTCAGCTCTTCCACAGGGCAACAAAGTTGGGCCAAGCACAGCGTCTCCGAGACACAGCAACTGACACCACCGATGTAGATACGGCGAGTCTCCGAGCGTTATTGTCGGCAGGAAGCTGACTGTGCTGATGGCCCCACAGAACTTCGTTGCGTTTTCTGCCATAGCAACCCGCCGAACACAAGCCAGCTCACGCTGCTACACAGCACACAGCACAAGCTGGCACACTCGCTGCACACGACATTCCTGCGTGCCCACCAGCACGCACCTCACTCGCAAACGCACAAAACATATCAATATTCAAAAGTACTAAGAAACCCATTTCGGGTGCCCCTCGACTCGTAAATACAGTTAGCCGGCGTGTCGACACGACGCTCCACGTCCGTGCCAGAGAAAGTATCTTTTTACTAGGCCTTTAACACCCTCTTTGTAGGCTTCTTGATCTCGTTTTATTGGTTGTATAAAGCGGCATTACATTAACCGCGGTTGCGCGGCGTAAACTCCACTGTGTTGTTTCAGTAATGGAGATACTGGCTCACACCGTCACAGCAATAAGCAGAACGGCGGCACTGTTGCTTTCAGCAGGCCCTCAACACTGTGAAGTCTACAAATACACAGAATTGTACATTATTCATACCGCGCACAGTTACCAATTGCGTACACGCGCACCCCAACCAACGCACTGCTACCGTCCAACATGTCTCTACATTACAGTATTTATGAGTTATTCCAACATGTTTCGATCCCTATTGGTATCGTCCTCAGGGATACGTTCTAAAGTGAAAATTACACAATCAGAATGACAATATTTTAAATATGTTACGACGTATAAAGTGTGTATAAAACACCTAGCCGACACGCAGTTCACGTGTAGATTTTTGTTGCGAGCGACAGTTGCAATGTTAAGTGCATTACATACCTGTCCTTCAGGATGCTGTACTGTTCACACCGAACACGCAGTTACTAGACGTGTGCACGCGTCGGTCTGTTGCTGCACACTTCTAGTAACGGCGTGCTCGGTATCAATACAAAATCTGTCACTGCCAAACAGGCTTGCGATACACATGACTATAAAAACACCAGGGACAAACGTCTGAGCACGAATGCTGCCATATGGGTCAGTAAGACCTGCCCACTTCAACACTCGTCTTTCAGCAGTCGAATGTCTGTATAGACGGTAGGCCAATCCTCAATTCTGACTCAGTCGTGAAGTTTCCTTTCGCGTAACGCCCCCGAGCATCTGAACAGAACAGCTTTGCTAAACACAGCACAAATACTGTTCAAAATCTCTCAATTAAAAGCAGGGTAATTTGAGGAATTATCTGAATTCTGTGGATTCAACCTGACGCTGGATCGCGTTCTCTTCCTGACAACTGTCTTGTTTCTAGCAAACATTAATGAATACTCGCCCGCAATACATGTCCGCTACAAATGAAGCGGAAACAAACGCAAAAGAAGGCCCAGAAGTTATTGAGATGTGCGGGTCGTACGTGGCGTGCGGACAGGCTGTTCATCGCGCTCTGTGACGAACATGCAAACTCGATGACGACGAATGATCGGGCTCACGCTGACGCCGCTACACCTGCGGACGGAGAATCCGGTATACACTGAACAGAAGATTTCGGCACCCCGGTGCCGGAGGGGCTGCTGCCTCCGTATTCAGGACGCCACGAGGATAGAGGCGGTGCATCCCGCCAAAGCGGTGTCACATCACAAGAGACAGCAATCTTAAATGATGTAACATGCGCCAACAGCGTTTAAACTGTCCTGCCCGTTTGGAACTCAGAACAATAACAGTGAGAAGGTAAGCAGGGGATTAGCGTGCCTGTATCTCGCGCAGCCAGACTGCTGCTTTTATGGGCAACCATTCTGTACATCGGACTTTGTAGAATCGTACCGGCGCTGCAAATTGCGCGTAAGCACAGGATAAGTGTTCTTCGAGAAAGAACATGTTTTGGAGGGGGCGCCCCCCGCCAGACTTTTCCGCGGAAATATTGAGTGAATTGAGTTCTCTCCATTTTATAAAAAATTCCTTTCCTTCTTTGTAGCCAATTTTCTAAGGCGACACTGACTGTAAGGTGCAGGCTATACAAAAGCAGCTTCTTAAGTGTGCTGCACACAAACTTAACGCAGGATTTCATCTTATTTTCTTTCGCTCGTAACATAAAAGTATCTGCCTTATGGTGGCACAGTTCGACATAATAAAACTAAGGGACAACGACACGAGACAGGTAAGAAGATACAAAAGAGACGGAAAAGAGAAGGGAGCGGAAAAGAATAACAATAAAATAAAGTGAAAAAGAAGTCCTTTGCAATCTGCACGGATTTGTTTCAATAGCATTTTTATGTACCTATACACGATTGTACCTTCACTTCGTTTCCAACTTTAAACGATTTGATGATCAGCAAGAATCGAATGAAAGTTGCGAGGAATAAAGGGGAATAGGAACAAGCAGAACAAGTAGGAAAGCAAGACAAAGGACCAGTCGAATTGCGTAACGACTTACGTGTATCTTTGTCTGATAAACTAATGGCTGTCTGTACTTTAGGCTGATCAAATTGATTGAATAACTCGTTCAGCACCGCGCGCGAGAGAATTTGTGAGGCCTGCAGGTGGAGAAATGCAGGTGTTTCATGTAACACAAACACAAGGGCTGGACGAAACCGTTTACTCGTCTGTAGAGCAAGTGGAAGTTAGTGAGTGAGTGTGAGTGAGTGAGTGTGTGTGAGAGAGTGTGTGAGTGTGTGAGTGTGAGACGGTGAGAGAGAGAGAGAGAGAGATCGAAATGAGGACGGCACGACACGTGACGACAAGTGTGATACTGCAAGCACCGCTACCGGCACTTGCTAAGTAGTACTGAATGACGTACCAATGTGTTCGCGTTCCGTGTGTAACATAACTTCATACATGCTTCGGACAATTTCATACCTGAGAGAAAGTGCAATAAATGTAGAGAAAACGTTCATTTAATATGGCTGAATAATATACAGGCCTAAAGTCATCAACTAATTTCGTCTGTGTACTCCACGCAAAGATTTTACGTACTTATGGATGATTCGTATATGGCCAGTTCAGAAACTATTGGCTTCTCTAGGTCTCTGTTCCTTGTAATTAGTTAGTTACTCAGTTACTTAGCCAGTCAGTCTTGAACGTGCAGTTAATAAAAGACACAAATTTAAACCTGTTAAAATAGCAACCAGCATTCCTTGAGCTACACACACAAGCTTCGTCTGCATACAAACCACACCTTCGAGTATCGGACAGTCCATACGTACGTTTGTACACCCCTGTGCTATGCTGTCGGCGGTTGTTCGTGACGTCACATGTGCCGCGTGTCTGTGGTGTGCATTTTACTGCCCACGTTCACCTCAGCCATGCAGTCCGCTGTGTACTGTTGCTTGCTGTTAACTAGCGAAGGCTGGCTGAGTGACTACAACGCAGACAGCCTCTTTCTGAATACCGAAGTCTCGATTTGCTCTTCGTGAAGTGGGCCAGCAGACTGCCTCTCCGTCGCAGCTGTCGGTCAAGCAGTAATACACGTGACGCTGCTTGTGCACCGAAGTAACAAAGTTTGGGTTGTGACGTAATAACTGAACGTGAAGACGTCTGTGATCCTAACCAGCAATCAGCAGCGCCATCTTTCGTTAGCTTCATGTACTTCGCGCATGGCTGTATCAGGCTGCCTGTACAGCCTGCACACAGAGCAGCAGAATATGGCAGCAGTCTGACTTGACGCCGTGTAGGTTGTTACAGGACTACTCTGCCGACAGAGGACGCTAGTTCCTCCCAGACCTTGGTATCTACAGCACAATGCGTCAGAGCAGCACCAATGTCACCCTGAAACCTAGCGCAGTAGACGAAAATCCACCTGCTAGAGGAAAATAAAATGTGACTCACATTGTGAACGTGAAAGTAACAGCTATACTTCTGCTCCCCTGCGGGGAGCTCTACTCTTTCTTTAACCTCAGTGGCAGATGAGGATGGGTGGTCAACGCCAAGCCCCGGCCGCTTTACGCCCGGGAAAGGGACCCGGCTGACTGGGCCCCAGGGCCGGGCTGGACGGATGCGGAAAATCTCGCCCCCACCGAAGTCAATCCCCAAACCGTCCACCCGGTAGCGAGTCGCCATAGCGACTGCGCTATTGCGGACAGTTTGTACAAGACTGACTATTAATCACTTGTTACTAGTGGTCACTGTCGTAGTGAGTGTTAGGAGAGTGTTTTATTTCACGCAGCCACCGCTGCACAGTGTCCACACACAGGCAACTGGCGCACGTTGGTGCGGCCTTCACATTCTGACGCGCACACTGCGGTTAGCATGGCGCTCTGCAGCACAGCTTCCTGACGGCGCGCGGTACAGCGTCACGATTTCTCAGCTGTCAACACTAAATTTCGGCTGAACCGAAGGACGCGCCTTATACTAATGCTTTATCAAATTATGATATTCGACTGCAGTGTCTATCGAAGGGAGACATGCTTCACTGACAGTGACAAGTACCGCAGTCACAGGGCTTGCTTTCAACACGTTCCGCAGACAGCGACTTGCTTCTTTGCCTGGAGTTCCTACATATCGCGCATATGAAATCTGCTAGAGTGTCTAGCGAAAGGAAAACCTTTACTTAAGAAGGTCCTCTGATTTGGCACTCTAAACCCGCACTGAAGATGGAAACAGAACACCCCCCGCAAGTCCTGCATATTTCAATTTCGCCACCGCAATACTGACATCAAGAAATGTTTGCTTTTTGCAAGATGCGAGGTTCTCGTAGCAGTCCTGCAAAACAATAAAGTCTGCTCCGATGAGGCGCTGTGTCGTCGCACGACAAGTTCCCGACGTTTCGAAGTATCGCAGTACTTTCATACGCTTGGTCCTGGACCGTTTGACGCTGAAGACGAAAGCACAACGCCCTTTCGAAACGTCGTGGTTTACTGGCCCAACGACTCAGCCTGACAATCCAAGCAATCTTAAATCAGTACACAGCAGGTTGTTTGTTTTCTGAATATAACGCTGAAGGCCAAACTGTACGGTCGCACAAACTCAGGTTTAGTCGTAAAGGCAAATGCAGGGATTCTCCTTGCCTTCTTTCCGCAGTTCCTTAATCTAGTCACTTCTTTTATTCGTAGTTGCGCTGCAACAGACGGCCTGAGATCCTATAAAAATCGTACACACCTAACAAACAGGAGGGAAAGAGCTGTGAGTATATATAAGCAAGTAATTACCTGGCAAGGGATTCTCACAACCCCGCACCCAGTTACAACCCTCCGTTAACAGGGTCTTCCTGCACTGCCTACTGCAATCCAGCAGCACCAACTTCCCTCTTATGATACAGATACGCCACGGTCAGTACAGTGACTGTCATGCCGCATTACGTTTACTTGTTTGGAAATGTGTTTACGTAATTTGTCCTGAATCTATTAACTGTCAATCCCACTGGCAAAATTCAGTTACTTTACTCCTACAGCAGTACGGCTCAGTACTTTACTCTTACAGCAGTACGGCTCAGTACTTTACTCTTACAGCAGTACGGCTCAGTACTTCGTGGAACGCAAAATAAGCAATCGCACATTCAGGTCGAGACACGAAATTTCAGGTGTGCTTTCTGTCGTCAGCCACACACAATATGTAAGAAAAGATAAAAAGGGCAACATGTTTCGGCCGATTAGGCCACCATCAGGCCTCTATCGAGAACATTAAAATGATACCAAATACAGCAATAGACGTGAGATGTCCACATTTAAAATACAATAAAACACTGCAAATGTATCAAAAAAAGTATTTTGTGATGTGTGGGTGTATGGTGTTTGTGCAGGTATGTTGTACTTGGGTCAGGTGCATTGTAAGTGACTGGGTATATTGTAGTCATGTAGGTATATTGTATTAGTGTAGGCACATTGTATTGTGTGGGTGAATTGCCAATACGTGTACTGCAATTTGTGCTGTTCCGTTTATGTATGTGTTATTGTATTGTGGTGTCTGTACTGGTGTGAGGCTGCTGCCACCGGGTGAAAACCCAATTGCAGTACGTAATAACAACAACAATAATAATAATCATAATCATAATAGTAATAAAATGTAAACATTTGTACACACAAAGACTCGATAATAAAATTGTGGCTATACAAGTTAAGTTTGTGCCTGCAGGCAGAAACATTTGTAACGTGACGAGTGGCGCCGGGCCACGACAAGCATCACAAGGAAACACGTACATAAGCAACGAATTGTGCTTCACACGGCCGTTGGTAAAACGTGATGCTTCCCACTGCTCTGACTCTGATAGATGTTCGAAATTTATAAAGGTTTTTATGTGCCTTCTCTTTGGTTTCTTGTTTTGACTTTGAATATCTGAAAATTTAAAGAAAACGAAACAGACAGTAGGTGGAATTAATACACAGTCTAAAAAATTAAATGTCTTAGTAAAACGTTATTTATGTCATATGCAAAAGCAATATGTGGTTACAGGCTTGGACATTGCGATATGACGACTCAGCATCTCGTGTGTTTACGCTGTTTAGTTGGAATTTATCGTAACATTACGTAGAGTTCTGTACGTGCATTGACGGGTTCAGATTTGTAACGTGATGCGATCTATGTACAGTGCCACAGAATTCACGTCGGTTGTTCTAACGTGAAGTACACACAGGCCAATAGGGAAGGCGCTGTGACGAACACACGCAGTTACGTACCACAAGCAAAAACAAACATATCTACTAAAGCTGTACGCAGCGGCGCTGTGTGTTACGGACTTCGGAAAATTGGAAGTATTGCTGCGGCAATAAACACACACGCACGAAACAACGGACGGACGCACGGACGGACGGACGGACGGACGGACGGACAGACGCCGAGTCCTGACACGTCACTAGAAGTGCGCAACCGCTAGCGGGTACGCAAACTTGTTCTGAATTCGATGCAAATTTATCTCGCCGCTGGCACGACCTTGGAATTTATGGATGACATCAGCGGTGGCACGTCAAAATGATACCGTAACAGCGGTACGGCAAAAGGTGGCTACCCTAATGTATCCCCACAGCCCCAGTGATCACTGCACATACCACCAAGTTTAACATTCAACAATTCAGGCAATGTTCCCTTTGTATTGTTGTTTACCGACATGTAGCTGTCAACAATAAAAAACCACTGTTTTCATGGAAACGCAAGAGTGGCTTCCCTTCGCATTGTTGACGAGCAACAAACGTATTTAGGTCTCGATGCAAAGTGCCCGATATTGGTGTCGGGTTGTAACACACTATGGAGTTTACCGCCACAGCTTCGCGCAAGTCCCCGTCATCCAATTTCACGAAACTACGTCGAGTGGGAACTGCATTGATACATGCGGACAGACGGACTGACAGACACATGGAAGCTAACAGGCAATTTTAGTTATTTAAGCGAAAGCGCCTAAAAATTGCACGTTCTGCCCACGCAGTGTATTTATGTGTTTTGTGTGGATCTCTGAACAAACAGCGATTATTTCCCTATACAGCATTAACTGACTGGTTTTTATAACCGTGACGGAGTGTGTTTACTGCGCGGTACGGACTGAGTCTTTAAATATACGTTCTGCCCACACAGTGTATTTATGTGTTTTGTGTGGATCTCAGAAAAAACAGCGATTATTTCCCTATACAGCATTAACTGATTGGTTTTTATAACCTAGACGGAGTGTGTTTGCTGCGCGGTACGGGCTGAGTCTTTAAATATACGTTCTGCCCACACAGTGTATTTATGTGTTTTGTGTGGATCTCAGAACAAACAGCGATTATTTCCCTATACAGCATTAACTGATTGGTTTTTATAACCTAGACGGAGTGTGTTTACTGCGCGGCACGGGCTGAGTCTTTAAATATACATTCTGCCCACACAGCGTATTTATGTGTTTTGTGTGGATCTCAGAACAAACAGCGATTATTTCCCTATACAGCATTAACTGACTGGTTTTTATAACCGAGACGGAGTGTGTTTACTGCGCGGTACGGACTGGATCTTTAAATACCTGTTCTGCCCACACAGTGTATTTATGTGTTTTGTGTGGAACTCTGAACAAACAGCGATTATTTCCCTATACAGCATTAACTGGCTGGTTTTTATAACCGAGACGGAGTGTTTACTGCGCGGTACGGACTGAATCTTTAAATATACGTTCTGCCCACACAGTGTATTTATGTGTTTTGTGTGGATCTCAGAACAAACAGCGATTATTTCCCTANNGTATTTATGTGTTTTGTGTGGATCTCAGAACAAACAGCGATTATTTCCCTACACAGCATTAACTGACTGGTTTTTATAACCGAGACGGAGTGTGTTTACTGCGCGGTACGGACTGAATCTTTAAATACCTGTTCTGCCCACACAGTGTATTTATGTGTTTTGTGTGGATCTCAGAACAAACAGCGATTATTTCCCTATACAGCATTAACTGACTGGTTTTTACAACCGAGACGGAGTGTACGAGTATTTACTGCGCGGTACGAACTGGATCTTTACTACAATTCATGTTATTTAGTCACAATATTACTTTAACTTAAGCACACAACGCACGTGCCAAACACGCATTATACACAACTAATAACTTAAAATCCTCTCTTTATACTGGAAGAGAAACATGTGTAAATTAGTATAAGTAAATAAACAACAACAGTGGTGCATCTCACCAGCAGAATATTCATTGAACGGACCGCCACAGTGAATATGCCTGGCACATTTGGCTACCCTCCCCACCAAAACCCATCCAAATAGATACACGTGGTTAACAACTCGTCCCTGCATTCACTGGAAAAATCGCCTAACTAAGCATCACTATACTGCCTCATAATCGGAGACCGTTCAACAGCCAGGGCTTCCTGCCGTTACTTTTCTCTTAATCTAGAACCTCATTTTGGGAAGGCGGGAGCACTTGGGCCGCTGAAACACAATCTAGGAGGTCCGTGAATGGCTGCGAATGGAAGAGCCCGAATTCAGCGCGACGGCATTTTGACATTCGTGACAAGACGGGTTAAATACGTCGCAGTGCTGGGGGTTACAAGGCAAAGGCAAGACACCGGCGGCACAGATGGCGTACACTTCCCAAGGCGATGATTTCACACTTCACTTGTTATGACGTTGGGAACCTTGCTTACTGAACAACCTGCGTAACAACAGCTCCTTTGCACGTGGAATTTTGCATTCAAATTTGACAAGGAAGTATTTTAAATGCTGTCACCCTTCTTATTCTCTCGTTCCTTGAAGAAATAACAAAACGGAACGCCTGTGAACAACGCTCTGCCCCAAGACTAGGCAGAGTGACAGGTCCGCTGTCAGTTGGCTGCAACAAGCAGCAAGTTTCTACCGGGAAACGAGCCAGAAGGGCAGGACGAGGAATCCCTAGTAAACCCAATTTATTTCATTCCTGAACAAGAAAGACCTTCACAGCACGACAAAATGGTGATGTCCCGGCGACTTGAGAAACACTTCGCCCTATTACAACGCTATAAATCTCCGTTTCTTCCAGCGCCCCTTTTTGCGGCCCTCTGGTAAAGAGAATCATTCCGTCAGACTTGCGACTCTTTGTAAAAGATTTAGAAGCTGTTAGTGCGAGCGAAAACAGAGAATCTAAATCAAGAGTAAATGAGGCAGGAGGATCAAGTAATGACGATACATCAAGGTCGACACTTAAGAACGAAAGAGCGTCCTGCAGGATGGAGTACTTCTCCACAGAATTAAATCAAAAAACTACCTAGCAAATAAACACAATGCAAAGGCCGACCCAAAAGCGGTGCAGCTGCTAGTGTAAATATAATACTGCCAAGCAATGTCAGTCACTGATGGCGCACATTAGGCGTCGAAACGGGTATGACTGGCGAATGGCTACAGAGTGGGGATCGGCTATCGGTAATTACAGCGAGCTTGCATCAAACTTCGTGACACTACAGTGCGAGTCTGTTCGAGCTGTTCTGCCACACTGCAGCAGATCAGTTCGTAATCAGTCTGTCAATATCTGAATTTTCTAACTGAAGAGCAGACTTAACACAAACCACGTCCACGAAACTAACTGGTTTCCAGTCCGTACTAATGCTGTCTGTTGCCTGTAGGGTCTGATATCTCCCTATGTACATGCAGCACAAACTGTTTGTCTGTCTGTCCTGCGCACCTCACAGCGACACTGCCAACAGACCTGAAGAACTTCCAATCATGCCTGCATCCACATCAATTTCAACAGGCGATTCTGTTACTAATATCAACTTATTAACCAGACAAATACAACAGTTGAACACCACACGTTCATTCATTTACTTTTCTGCAACACGTTTCGGCCTATTCATTCGGCCATCAAGCAGAAACACAAATACATAATCGGAAAAGAACGCCACGAAACAGGCCTCTCCTTGAAGACAGGCGTGACAAAATACATAAAGTTAGCTATTATTCCCAATAAAGGAATAACGCACACATAAAAATAGGAGTAAAGAATAACTGCAGTCCAAAGGTACGCCTGCTGTAGATTCTGAGGACGACAGAGACTCCTGCGCGTTAACACGTCAGCTGTGACAGGGATGAACCACGCAGATGGCCTTGTTTGACGCTACCTTGGGTGGCAGCACGGTGCTGCAGAAAGTAATCAAGCGGACCCGATCCGCTTCGGACCGACAGCAACACATAATGCCAAAATACGAGGGTGTCCACTGCCAACGACACAATTATAATCCGTTAAAGGCACCTGTTCACCTGGTAACACGCACTTGAATAGTGTTTCAACTGCACGTGTTAATACAAGCTGTATACATCACACGGTAGTGATATCACCAATGGAGCCTATCAAAACGCGGAACCACACAACAATTGGCCGTTTACTGACAGTTTGTTTTAAAACGGGCACACCGCGCTCTGTGAAGATGGTGCACTGTCCCCGACACATGCCGGAGCGAGACACGTAACATTCACATGTGAGTAACTGTACGCATTAATATGGTACAATAAATTGACTACACTGATCAGCACTGGATGGTAGGGAGTGGTCAGCTTCACGCCTCGGCATCTTTATCGCCGAAGAAAGAACCCCGGTACCGACTGAACACTAGGCTGGGTGCGCGCAAGAGGCAGGTTGGAAGGTTTGGAGGGTGGGAAGATCCCTTGCCAGTGCCGGGGTTTGACCCCGACTCCGCTATCATATCTACAAACGGTTTATGCGCCGAACCACAACTTCGCGGTAGCATAACTGCCACTGCCTGTGCCATCCACAGCCACACGGTATTTGTTTTCTATCGCCCACTTACTGCAGGTGCGCGTATTAATCGTCAGATAAGCACAGAAATGTTTCAACTGGCGTCTCTATAACTTGCCTCCAGCTACATCGCGGACCAGAAAAACTTCAGCTGTTGTCTGTCTGTCTGCCTGCCTGCCTGCCTGTCTGTCTGTCTGTCTGTCTGTCTGTCTGTCTGTCTGTGTGCTGCAAATACTGCCTACTGGTGTAGACTGGACGGACAGCTGCGAGCAATGAACACCGCAGAAGAGAAAGGCAGAGAACACAGAACACACAACACAGAGAAGTTGCAAAGAAAAATCGCTCTGCTACAGCAGTTTCCGTCTTTTTATTCCCCACAGCCCAACCCACAGCGCCGTGTGCCCGCTCGTATCATATCGCAACACAACTCAAGCGATTATCTGAGGCTCTCGACTCTGTGCCGCTGAGGCAGCGCAAGGCCCACTAATTTCTGTAAAAGGCTTCGGGAACTCCCATTTTCCTTCTCCAGGCTTCATCCTCAAAAACAGTATTATAATTTACACCTAATTTACTGGTTTATGCAGTTCCCGTTCCTTCACAATTTCCGCACAACTTCATCCCTCTCTTCCCACAGATTCTTGCACCTAGAGCTACAAGCAACCTTTGATCTGATACAGACATTACACAGTACCCAACGCGCCACACTTCATCGCTCGTAGCTGGAGATGGAATCTGCAGACCATCCTCTAATCGCCAGCGGTCTCTAAATTAACAGAGATTATGAAGGCAGTTTTGTCGTGAGTGCAGGAATGAGGAAACTGGGGAAGTATGGGAATGAGGGAAGCGGGGAAGGACAATTTTTCGGCCACAGATGTTCTTACGAGAGATCCTGCTTGTGTTTCGGTTAGAGAAAGAGCGTTATACAGCCGTGTTCTATACAGATACAGACCCAACTACTGTAGCGCTGTACTTGTGGCCAAGGCAGGAATTTCACGCCAGTGTTCATTCGAACAACAAACGCAGGCGGTGTAGAATCAGCAGCGCGGTGCGCGTTCTAACATTATACGCTTATTTGGTTACATGGCTTAGAGGCTTTTACTCAGTTGCCTTTTGCTACGATTTACATTCGGACAGAGGAAAGATGCAGCAAACGGAGACAACACAATCCAAGTCTTACCTTTCGTTGCTTGCCACTCACGGTAGAGCAAACCGTAAGTTGTTACTTGCAATATTATCACACATTTCCACTTGTCAAAGAAGTCTCATTTGCCTGAAGTGTCCAAGGACGCAACAACCCTACAACATTACACACGACACAGTAACTGAGGGTAAATTATGGGACCAAATGAAAACAAGCGAAATACCGATGATTTTAGAAATGTGCACACGCTGCGCCATATCAAATGACAGTGAATTACCACTCTTCTTCAACTGCTTGACCCTTAAGATGAAGGCAGCAACTTCCTTCGAAACGTCGGACATATTTCACCCAGCTGCAGGGCGTCACATCTTGCAACAACTTAACGCTCGCGACAGTTCTTTTATTCCTTCTCTGTGAAGACCTCTCCAGTTCAGATTCTGTGCACCGTGCACTTGCTGATACATCATCAAAACTTTGAACTGTCGCCATGTTTGTAACTGCGCTGTATTGGTTCCACTTCTTGTTTGTAGGCGTGTCTGTATCTATGATTTACCATCTAATTCCATGCGCACTGTAGCAACGGTTAATCAGTTACCACCATGTAATTGAAAAGCAGTAGTTCGTACGGTCAACGCGATATTGTTTGACTTTAAATAGCAATACAATCTTCGAACACATTCCCTACTTCCCAAGCTCCAGTACCAATCAACATTTCGCGGCCCTACAACAGGTTGCGCTAGTGCCGCCTGCATCTTAACGAGTGTCTATCAATTGTAGGGAATTATAATCCAAGGATTTGGGGCAGCCTTCCAAGGCATGACGTTTAAGCCGATTTCCACTAAATTCGGTTAAGTGGTCCTAACGCCAAAATCAGGAGACGCACCACCAACAGTTCCTAGGTCTACCCAAAAGCAATTTATACAAAGGAGGCGCCCGTAAGATTGCCGCGTGGGTGCACGTAGCATGCACTGTACCTCACAAGCTGCACAATTCCCACAGCGTTCCCCTTCTATTCAGGCAGTTCTGACGCCATCGTGTTGTCACGGGCACTCATACCTTGGTCAAGTAAAACCACGAAAAGGTAAAGAAACAGCTTGAAAGCCGCGGGTCACGTGACACTTCCGGTGCCATATGACTACATAACACAGAACGACGAACTAACGTGGCTGACCTAATAACAAATGTTATTCCACACTTGCTCTTTTAAGGCACAGCAGTTCCTATACGTACCGCCAGGTTTAACATTCACAAATTCTACGTTCTGCCCTCACAGCATATTTATGTGTCTTGTGTGGATCTGAGAACACACAGCGATTATTTCCCTATACAGCACTAACTGATTGGTTTTTATAACCGAGACGGAGTGTGTTTACTGCGCGGTACGGACTAAGTCTTTAAATATACGTTCTGCCCACACAGTGTATTTATGTGTTTTGTGTGGATCTCAGAACAAACAGCGATTATTTCCCTATACAGCATTAACTGACTGGTTTTTATAACCGAGATGGAGTGTGCTTACCGCGCGGTACGGACTGAACCATTAAACATAATTCCGGTTAGTCTTGGCCTTCGAAGTGTTAATTCACGGCACAATTCACAACAACACACAGCCGTAAGACCTCGGACCTGCAGATTCACGAACAACCCAAAACAATGGGGATTTTTACCAAGTTGACTGCGTTCTGCGCGCTCATGGCCGCAAGTAATCAACTCGTTGATGCGAGGCTGGAAAACTTTCAGATGAGAATTCCTCTTCTAGTCGAATGAAACCGCGACTCATACAACAGGTAACATGGCTAATCGGTTATTCAGACAGGGAGAGAGGGAGGGAGGGAGGGAGAGAGAGGAACTCCTTGTATTGTTACATGCAACGGGATCACGTGGCCCTTCCACACACACTTTCATATAGTTCCTTCTCTTACTTCAGAAAGCTCCTTGGAGGAAGAGTGACACAGACAACGCCGATGTAAGACAAAACAACGGCACCAAACAACGTATCACACGGCACCAAGCGTGGCTACACAATACCGTGGCCACTAAATCACTGGCTAATCCACATTTGCAAAACCTCTAGATAATGTACTGAATTACAAACTAAGAGCCAAGTTGCAGGGTTTGTGTAAGTACAGCCACTAAAAAGGAATTCAGGCCCATTACAGGCCTGGACAGGCCCACAGGGTGCCGGGAGGTTGAGGCTCCCAGATTTCTAGACATTCGGCGCATGAAGGTGGTATGGTTGTCAGCCTTACGCACCGGCCGCCTTTACCCCCCCCTCACCCCAGCAAATATTCCTCGTACTCATTTCTGTTAGAGGCTGAGTCGACCCCATGGCCATAGTGCGACCGACAGGATTACGTCAATGAAAAAATCCAGTGACACTAATCGAACCCGTGACCTCCCGGTTCCTACTGCAGTGCCTCAACCAACTGCGCCACCGCGGTCCCCAAGTAATTGAAACAACACGTTTTAACAAAACGTATGTAGCATATGCACAGGCAGGATTTACTCTCCAGCAAACTCTCGGACACGCCACTTCTTGCTTCATCTCACTCTGCACGCAAGGGTGGCAACTATACGTCCCGCACTCTTTGTAACTAAACTCTACGTTCTGCCCACACAGTGTGTTTATGTGTCTTGTGTGGACCTCACAACAAACAGCGATTATTTCCCTATACAGCATTAACTGCCTGGTTTTTATAACCGAGACGGGGTGTGTTTACTGCGCGGTACGAGCTGAATCTTTAAATATACGTTCTGCCCACACAGTGTATTTATGTGTCTTGTGTGGATCTCACAACAAACAGCGATTCTTTCCCTATACAGCATTAACTGACTGGTTTTTATAACCGAGACGAACTGTTTACTGCGCGGTACGAGCTGAATCTTTAAATATACGTTCTGCCCACACAGTGTATTTATGTGTCTTGTGTGGGTCTCACAACAAACAGCGATTATTTCCCTATACAGCATTAACTGACTGGTTTTTATAACCAGTCAGTTAATGCTGTATAGGGAAATAATCG
>BLKM01011679.1:0-25925 GCA_013340265.1 Coptotermes formosanus | reverse complement strand
TAGTAGGGCATATATTAACCCTTTAAAGACGAAGCGGATCTGTTTTATAAAAGGACTCAGTGCGTACCGCGCTGTAAACACTCTCCACCACGGTTATAAAAACCAATCTGTTACTGCTGTATAAGGCAAAAGTTACTGTTTGTTCTGAGATTCACGGAAAACACATAAAAGCAGTGTGAGCAACATGCAGAATTTTTTGATGTTACACCTAGTGTTACATAAAATTACCACTACGCTTTAAAAGGTTAAGGTGTAAATTACAGTTTCGCAGTGCTCTGTGTAAGCTTGCACTCACAATAGGTCTTGTGCGGGTATCGTCAGAGATGATCAAAAGCAGAGAGGCTACAATTCAATCGTCACGCTACTGCTGACAGACAATAAGTGGTCAAGGCATAACCTTAATATTACTACTACCGCTTCCTCTGAAATTCGTTAAACCATCCTACAAGTGAAACAGTTTAACAGGCATAAGTTGCCTATCTTATATCATCTGATATCAGTGGCTGTGTGAGCACTTGCATCGCACCAGCTCTGGGATCGTATCCCGCTCAGCACGAGGCTGTATAATGTGCTACACCAAGTGACTTGAGATAGTCCGCTCCCCCACCCACGGAACCCGCCATACATGCAGCTACCGGATACATCATTATGGCTTTCTTCCAACCAGCCTTTCAAAAGACATTCATTATAAGTTAAATGTCTGAAGTACCGCGTCCCTGTGCACGCCATGAACGTGTATGGGACGGTGAAGTTACAGTTCCACTAATTCTTAACCTCGACACTAGATGGAGGCAAGTGATCAGACTCACGCCACAGCCGCTTTACCCCTGAAAATAAGCCCTCGGGACCCACTGAACAGGAGGCTGGTAAATGTCTAAAGGATAAACTATATTAAAATGCATCTCAATACGAGATAGGCCGATCTGTCTAATACGTTAAAAAAAATACGACGAAAAGTAATACCGTAATGACCGTATTGTACGCGCATTCGTTCGCACCGTGAGTCATTTTGGAAGTAGGTATGGAAGTTCGCAAAATACGCGAACGGATTTTTAAGATGTGTCACCTCATAACTGGATCATCAAAGCTGGCAATCACAAAATGAAAATGCAGACGAGTAAGTGCACGATTGTAACACTGTGTCAGGACTGCAACACTCTACACTTCGTTAACTTGCTGATAAATGTGGAAAGGCTGGTGTGGATTGTACGGTGAATTGATGAGCAAATTTGTATTCTGTGACTGCGCTGTTACTGCCATGACGCTGCTGCGCAGCTGAACGGGACACACCAACTTTATTAGGACACACGACAACGGAAGCTCTCGCGGCGCTGAGCAGTAAGAATATGGCCTCATGGGATGTGACTCCGGTTGGTTTGGCAGCTGCTGCCTCCATAACTTACAAACGAATACCAGTTCAAGGTAAAGGCAAAGCTGTCCCATATGCCTATATGGGTGAAACAGGTGTACTGTTCCACGTATTCTTAACCTCAGCGCTACATGGGGGTGTGGTCAACTTCACGCCCCAGCTGCTTTACCTCGAGGAAAGAACCCCAGTGTCCGCTGAACAGGAGGAGGCTGGGCGAGCCTCAGAGTCAGTCTGGATGATCTGGAGACAAGAAAAACTTCTTACCCATGCCGAGAATCGATCTCCAGATCATCCAGCCCGCAGCTAGTCATGGCTAGTCATTATATCAACTACGGTTCCCCGGCTCCCGAATGCCAATTCCAGAGAAACGTTGTTGTTGTTTTTTTTGTTGTTGCTGTTGTCGTCGTCGTTTTTGAAGAAGAAGAAGAAGAAGAAGACTGGTATTTCATTATTCCTGTCCTTAGAGGTCAGGCAACTTAGAGCTGCAACATTATTAAGAATTCCTTTAATCAGCTGACTCTTATTTAACCACGCTGTCCGGTATCACACACTACACAACGTCCAGTGGCAACACGATTACGTGAATAACAAATGGTAACCGGTGTAGAAGGACGCGGTGCTGGCTTAATTGACGCATGTGCATGGAGGTAAACGGTAAAAGGTAAAGTTCGCCCTACAACTTGCCATGAAGGCATAGAGGAGTAGAAGTGTAGCTCTCCTCTTTCTTTAACCTCGGCGCTAATGGGGGTGGGTGGTTAACGCCACGCCCCAGCCGGTTAACACCCGGGAATGACCCAGTGCCGATTGTATGGAAGGACAGCATGGAAGTACCGAAGAAAATAATAAAAATTTCAGGATGGGCGGGCTCCTGGCCGAGGTGTGAACCCGAAAGCAACCCCTCCCCCCTTCTGAAGACATAACAGGAGTTCCAGCGACATGACTGTTTTCAAGGCTGATATGGAGACAGTGTTACTTGTTACTGGACTGTTTCACACAAAAGTGAAAAGCACTTTTCTCTCTAACACTCCGCGATTTCCGAAACAGTACTGCTTCTGATACCTTCCCAGGCTTCGCCCATTTGTCCTTCTAATAAGAAAAACGTGTACGTGAAGTATTGCTGGAATGACACTAACAGGAAGAAGTCCGATCCATGGAAAACCGAAATCTGAAACTCAATTATATTTAAAGATTCAGCTCGCACCGCCCAGTAAACACTCTCCGCTTAGGTTATAGAAGCCACTCAATGTTGTATTAGGTAACAATCGCTGATTGTCCTAACATCCATGTAAAACATATAAGAGTACTGTAGGAAAAACGCAGACTTTTTTAATGCTAAGCCAGGAGATACATATAGCAACCACCGGCTTATCAGAAACATTAAACGGATGTATTGTTATACGATGACCTGATGAACATCAGGTCGTCGTATAACACGTCATGGCGGCGAGTGTTCAGATTACTATCGTCTGGGTCACATCGTACAGTCCAGAGGGTGTTACAAATATTTCGACGGAACATACTGCCTCCATCTTCAGGGTACCCTTCGAACAGCGCAATCAAGTAGTACTCGTAGCAAACCTATTTCGTTTGTTAGTTCGCAGGTGCAAATCTGGCAACAGATATGGGATATTCTGACGTTTGCCGTGTCTTTCCTCAGCCCAGCACCAAACTATATGAAAATCAACCACGGCTGCTTCCTTTCTAATCCCTTCCTATTGCCCAATTTTGCCTCCAACTCACCTTACAGCATCTGAGCTACTCGCAGGGTCGTTAATGAAACTAAAGAAATTAAAAAACGGTCGTAAATTCCCAAAGATTGAGAGGCAGCATGTTCCTACCAAAGCCTATTACCACCAACCAGATTACACGCCGTCATAACCCGCAACACTCTGACATTAGCGACGGACAACTCTTCGTTACAAGGAGACGTACAAATTCTCCCTTTCTTATACTGAAAGTCATGTTGATCCCCTACGGATTTCCCACTTTGCGATTTTTTCCGTGAAGTGTCCATTAGGATTTCTACTGTTACTTCGTGCGCTGTTACCAAACAAGTTACAGTCAAACACCTATTAGCGCCCCGTAATACAGCGCCACCGTCACTTACCTCCCACGAAAGTCTGTGAACATAAAGTCCCTCCTATATACTGTACTTCGATTTACCGCCACCCTCGATATGCCGCCACAAACTGCTGTGAACAAACAGTGGCGCTACCTCGGGGTTTGAATGTATATTCGGGAATGTGCACGGTTTAAACCCCGGCCCACAGATCGGCTACCCTGACAGAAGTTGTTCGTCGCTTTCCTCAGCTCTTCCAAGAAAATGTCAGGGTAGCACCGAATATTATTATGCCATGACGTTTCGTCCCATATTCCTCCAATTTAATATTTCGTGCATCATCCCATCACTCGACACGTTATACAGCTTCAGTGACAACGTCGTTAAATGAACTACAAACAAAATAAATAAATCTATTGCCCTATTGTCTTTCCGTTTGTGGCGCGCGAATTTTTACGTCACGAAAATGATTCACGAGGCACTTATCTCGTGTCGTTAGATAAATCTAATATGGCGTCTGTGAGCCTCCACACTTGACTGCGTAAATTGAGATAAGGACAGTCATGTTGGGCTCAAAGTGCTTGTCTTATCTTAACAGCAAATGCAAATAAGATCGTCAGTTCTTCGCTTCTCTTTTTGTGGGTTACAAGTTACAATTCGCCATTTTATTCCCATTTACTCTTTCGCAACACTGAACATACCCCCTTGCAGACGCACAGCAAGCATGGCTCATGTCTGAAATGCTATCAGCTACACGACGTCAGCAGAAAATATTAACTGCCTGCTACGCATAATTCCCAAACATAAAGTTTAAACTGCAAAACCATAATTTTATCTGCCAGGTTAATACGGGTGTGAAACTTGGACTCTTGAGTCTATGGAAGGAACACAAACTGAGGACGTTCAGGAATGGACTGCTGTGGATGACATTTTAGCCTCACACAAAGTTAACAGGAGGCTGGATAAAAGTGCATGAGAAGCCTCATTATTTGTACTCCTCACCAAATATTATTAGGAAGATAAATAGAGGAGATAGGTAGGGTATGTGGCACGCATGGAACAGAAGAGAAATGCATACAGAGTTTTGGTAGTGAAACGCGAAGGAAGGCGGCCTCTTGGAAGACCTGGGCGTAGATGGGAGCATAACATTGAAATTATTCTTAAAGAGGGAGGGTGCGGACTGGATTTATCTGCGGAGATAGGGATACGTGGCAGGCTCTTTTTAACACAGTAATGAACCTGTGGGACTCTTTGAAATGCGGATAATCTGACTACGTGGCAACATGTCAGATTCTCCAGAAGAACTCTGCTGCATGAAGTTCGTTTTCCATGAGTGTGACGACAATCTTGGGTTCGGCGAGGGATTACCAGGAGCACGAATCATTAAGACCAGAAGTCCAAAAGCACTTTTCAGGTGACGATTGGCAACGGATATATGAAGGCGGCTTAATGTGCGCTCGCATCCTTCCGGAATGCCTGTTACACCACTCCATGCATACGTCTGTCCGTCTGCGTGTACACATGAAGACCCTTCAACCTTTTAAAGCCTAGCGGTAACTTTACGTACCACCAGGTTTAATATTAAAAAATTCTACGTGGTGCCCACATTGCATTTATGTGTTTTGTACGGATCTCAGAACAAACAGCAACTTTTGCCTTATAAAACATTAAGAGATTCGTTTTTATAACCGAAGTGGAGAGTGTTTACAGCGCGGTACGCACTGAGTCCTTATATAAAACAGATACGCTTCGTCTTTAAAAGGTTAAATGCACTTCACCATATTTGTTACATCTTCCAACATTCGTTAAGATTCGACAATGAGAACACAGCGGTAACCCAGTGCACATCACAGACAGAACAGCGTACCCGGTAGACTGACGGAATGTTCCGGGGTTCGAAACGCGGTGGGAGGCAAGAATTTTCTCCTCCAAATCATCCAGCTCGGCTCTGGGACCGAACAACCACGGTGTGTGTATATATAGCACAGCCAAAAATGTTTCCAACAGAAGGTGCAGCGGAAAGTGAAACACGCATTTTAGGCAACATACAGTTATTCTGTTAAGTCTTACATTCTACAAGTAGCTAAACAAACGGAGGCGAACATTCTCGCGTTCAGGCCACTTTGCGGGCAAGCAGATTACATCCACTACACCGGATGAACTATCAGCAGCGGTGGCAGCAGCGTGTGCGGTGAAACGATAGGGAAAGTGACAAAAGCAAACGAGCGGGAGCATGCAGCCGAACGATTTGCTTATAAACGCTGGTATTTCATTAACATATCGTGTAAATATGACGCACGATACGTGCATTAAATGAACGGCACTAAGCCTGGGCCTTCTTCTGCAGTTAAGCCGGCAATCTACAGCCACCGGCGTAAGCCTCAAATCTCAGAATGTAAAGAACAGTACAGAAATACACATGACAGGCAATGTGGAATAACGTAACATTCAGGCGCGTTCGCGTAACCACTGGTGCCGCTGAAAATCAACAATTATTACCCTAAGTGCGTGTCTGTATCCTTCGTTATCCAGCATGCAATGCGCATGTCCGTCCGGCACTATTTCTTCACATTATCTCCTAAACGGCACGATTTTCGGCAAAATGTTATTGAGAACAAAATATGTTTTGATTTTCTCTCCAACATTTGTATGAAACATTTCGCATTCTAAAATGAATTCAGCGACTTATTATCATGAATGTATATTGGTCTTCACGTGCAGTACCCATTATTCTTGTCAGATTTTAATAAAACTTGAATTTTCTCTACACAGTTTTGAAAAATACTCAAATATCAAATTTCATGAACATCCCCCATGTGGGAGTCGAGTTGTTCCATGCCAACGGACAGACAAGACGCAGCTAATACTCGCTTTTCGCAACATTGCGAACGCGCCTAGAAACTCCTGACAGAGCTGCAATGCACATTTCTACGCAGTATGACTTGCTTTCGTCACCACCAGACTATGACGTAACGTTCTGTACGACTATCAATCTGACGCCCACATTAAGTATGACGGGATTCGCAATATCTGGTGTCTCTCTCTCTGCTAATTTCATTTTCTTACAAATACACAATTTACAGTCACGTGCCGACATCATTTCGTTCTGCCGTTCAACACACAGCCCACCCACCAACACCCCCCCCCCCTTTCTAACCAGACAGCGCACGTTCACCCATTGAACCTTTCAGCCTCCTTCCTGTGCTCCATCAGCGTCGCACTGAACTGCGTTCACAAGTAAAACAACACTATGCGGCGACAGAAAGATGTCCCACGGATGGTGGGGTCTCGAGGTTGCCCCATTCCCACCTAATGCTGAATTCCCCTCCAGTCTCCCCTGGCCCTTACCAACGAACTAACAACGCTTTTCACGTGGTTATTAATGCAAACAGACTGGCCAAACGACTAAACGGGAATATAGGAAATACGCGGGAGGGGACAGCGTGTCAGCTCGGGGTGGTATGGCAATGCGACTTGTTTATGGTCTCACTGTAGGACGCCGAGATGAATGTGTGAGAACACTTCTGCAGTGCATTCTGCTGAAGTAAAAAGCTTTGTTTCATTCCCTGCGTTAAGGGTCTGTTGCGATCGCACTTCGTCATCATAATTTGGTACGCAGACAGTATACAGGTCATACCATACTGACACACGTTTTCAACAGAAGTTGGAACCACGGCAGCTCAGTCGGTATAGAGACCAGGCTACGGCCTGCACGACCGGAGAATCATTTCCCGGCTGGGAAAAAAGATTTGTCTATTCCGAAACGTCTAGACCGGCTGTGGAGCGCACTAAGCCTCTTACTCAACAGGTACCGTAGCTAAAGCGGTCGGGCCGCGAAGCTGGTGACTTATCTTACAGCTAGTCCCGAGATTAAGAATGAGTGGCACCAGACTTCCACTACCCCATACGCCTATATGGCATGCACAGGAACAACTTTATTTTCACATTGCAGGAGTTACAGCTGTGGTTTGAAGATCTCACTGTGGTAGCAGGACAAAGCCTTTTCGGATATGACATGCAGCTTCGTAGACCAGTACTGACGTTTCGGAGGAACCTGTCTGAAAGCTCTTGGTTCCTTCGAAACACTGGTATATGGGTACCAAAATACACCATAACTCTCGTCCCGCATCTAGTGCCGTGATCTCGAACGACCGCAGAGCTGTGGAGTCAGTACACAAAAGCTCCGACTCCGACTCCTCGATTTTTAAAACTCCCGACTCCAGACTCCTCGATTTTTAAAACTCCCGACTCCGACCCCTTCATAAAAGCTCAATATGTATCAATAACGGTAAACCTATAAGACATTTCATCGCCACCACGTGAATCATCAAGCTACTTTTTTTACTTATAACCTATATTTAAGTATAAGTCTAATGGTTACTGTAGCTATCAGGGCTCTGGATTTGGAGTGTCTAGTTAAGATTTTAGACTGAGGTCGGAGTCTGTACATTTCTACCGACTCCGACTCCACCTAAAATTGCTTCCGACTCCACGAATCCGACTCCAACTCCACCTAAAATTCCTTCCGACTCCGCCTCCACGACTCCGACTCCACAGCCCTGAACGACTGCAACCACACCACCATATCGGCGACGTAAATACATTATCAACATATCTACACGTATTCTACACGGTCTGCTTGACAACAAATTTCACAGCAGAATTTCCAACTGTCTTTCTCTTGCAAGGCACACACAAGGCCAAGCTCACAGAATTTACATGTTGCAACTCCGCGCTCTGCACCACTCATCTGAATCAGTGGGACAGCCAGCAAACTGGCAAACGTTAATCCACAGCTTCGCCGTCCACAGAATTAGACATAATTTCGCAAGATACAGGCCGATGAGTCACGCGCATGCGTGTTCAGTGACATCATCACGACACATGACACTTTCAGCATAGCAGTGTAACTATTTCGCAGAAACCAAGGTGAATCCAAGATAAAATGTTAAATGCCACGATCAAGGTGCAAGGGTCTTTCTAAAGCACGTGATCATGATATTTATCAGCACTGGAACGCGCTGTTAAGGAGCAACAGCAGAAGACTGGCGAAAATTACACAATGATTTGCAATTTACATTCTTAATCAAATATTAAAACTACTTTTGCTTACACAGCGTGAGTTGGATAAAATTCGGACTTGTATCCTACAGCTGCCTCGTTCGAATTCGGCCGGAACAAATCTAGCCTGACGACTGTTGGTACCACTCGGTACTTGCAGGCAAATTACGGGATAATTTCTTTAACTTATCAAATCATTCGACGCTGTTTGTCTTCATTTAACGACTGCGTCACTAACCCTCAATGATCCAGTGGTTACTTTATGTACAGAGTTCAAAATTAAAAAATTCTACATTCTGCCAATATATGCCTATTTCTGTGATTTTTATAAATATAAGAACAAACCGTCATTACTGCCCTTTACAAAATCAACCGCCCGCTTTCATAACGGAGTCGGTGTGTTTATTGAGCGGTACGAACTCTAAACATAATTCAGGTTACCTTTCGTCTTTAAACTGGGACAAGTTTTTCTCCCAGCATTTCGGTTTCCCGTCTTACTATCATTACACCTATGCTCCATACTAATTTTCATCTACATGTTACTCTTACCATAAGGACAAACAGGCAAAGCCTGGGAACCTTCCACAAAGCAGGAATCTTTTCGGAAATCGGGGAGCAACGGACAGAAAACTTTCAAGTTTTTAAATGTTAAAAAAACTGCTAACACAAATTATATGGGAAACAAAATCAAGGATAGAGGCAGAACAAGAAGCAGACATAGCAAAGAAGAACAATGAGTAACAATTTTACTTTTATGGGTGGTTAATGTTAAGACCAATTTTACGTAAATAATGGAGGAGAATGTGGATTGGAAACAACTGTTCTAAACGCGGTAATGAACCTCCGCGGTCCTATCAAATGTGAAAAATTTATTGACTAGCTAAGCGAATATTTGTTTATCTGTTGCGTAGGCGAGTACACCGACATCTGAAGACGAATTGGAACTTGTGGAATACTTCTGAAACTTCTATACTTTCCAGTCAAGGTGTGTGTGTCTGTTATAGCTTTGTCACTACAGTATACGTTTCATACATACAGAAGTAGACACATTATGCTTAGAACTTATAAGAGACTTCTACAAAGAACCTGAAGCACTGCGCTACAAACCGGAAGGTCGCGGGTTCGAATCCCCATGATGTCATTGGAATTTTTCCTTGACATAATCCTTTCGGCCGCACTACGGCCCTGGGGTCGATTCAACCTCTGACATAGAGTACCAGGAATATCTCCTGGCAAGTAAAGAGGGCCGGTGCGTAGGGCCGCGGTGGCGCATTTGGTTGAGGCACTGCGCTACAAACCGGCAAGTCGCGGGTTCGATTCCTGACGGTGTCAGTGGATTTTTTCATTGGCATAATCCTGTCTGTCGCACTATGGCCCTGGAGTCGACTCAGCCTCTAACAGAAATGAGTACCAGGAATATTTCCTGGGGGGTAAACGCGGCCGGTGCATATGGCTGACAACCTTACCACCTGGGAGCCTCGACCTCCTGGAACCCTGTGGGTCTGTCCAGGCCTGTAATGGGATTGCTTTATTATTTGGTATAATAACAAAATTATAAACCTGTATTTTAATGTAAAGGACAGACTATATCTCAGTTCTTCCCTTTTATATAATTGTAACACTACCCGATGATGGCGGCAATTACCGGCCGAAACATGTCGTAGTGAATGTTTCGTTTCGTAGTCCTTCCCACTTCTACCTACTTGTTCATAGCAGGTGTAGAGGGTTTTATTTTTCACTTGAACACACAAAAACACACACCACAGTGGGTAGGACTCCTCTGGACGAAGCATCGGCCCGTCGCAGAGACCTCTACCTAACAACACAAACACTGTACAAGAGACAAATATCCATGCCGCCGGTGGGATTCGAACCCACGATCCCAGTAAGCGCTCGGTCTTAGACCGCGCGGCCACCGGGATCGGTCGTAGTGAATGTGATGAATAAAAAAGATATACAGTCATTTATAGTGCTGTATTAGTAGGAGAATCGATGAACCAATATTAATACTACAACAAATATCATGTTTTTATCAAGCGGTGAACAATGCCTGTTGAGTCAATAATAAGAATTATAAGCTTCTAGGTTTAATATCAATTGTTTTTCGAATATTTACCGCCCCTAGAACGGGAAAGCTACCAACGAAAAGAGTGCTAACGTTACTGCGCTCCATCAAAATCATACAGCGGTGCGCAGGCGAATGTCTAAGTGGACGAGATGCAGACCAAATATTTATATGTAATAGGTAAAATTGTCCCTGTACACGCCATGAAGACATATAATGGGAGCGGAGGTATGGCTCCACCCATTAACCTCAACAGCAGATAAAGGTAAATGGTCAGCTACATGCCCCGGCCTTTTTACCCCCGGGGAGAACAGCCGGTACCCACTGAATAGGACGGGTAGGTTGAGAACCGGAACGGACGTTTCGGCGAAGATATAAATGGCAAGTAAAAGACGAATAAACTACACAGCAAAGGTTTCCATAATTTACATTCTTCACTAAGTATAATTACGAAGATCAGGTCGGGGAGGATGATAAAATCCGGACACGTTACACACTAGGACAATGTGCGAAGATGTAGGCTGAGGTAGCGCAAACAGGATTCAACTGGCTCAAGAAGGATCCAGTGATGGAGTCGTATGAACACAACAATGAATGAAGATTACTAGCATGTGGTATATCACGCAGTATACTTTGGTACCCATTCACTAACCTACACGGCGTCACATCCAAGAAGACCGTATATTGACAGTCACCGCCTTGTTAACCTTCGATCTCATACCGTAATACCCGGGTCCACAAATTTTCCAAAAAATTATAATCCAGCTCAGAATGCTAGGCGCCAGGCGTGTGACCATACTCACCATCCGCCAATAGTGAGCACACCGTCAAGAAAGTAGACGCGCTAGCGGACTGGCGTTCAGAATTCCTACACCGCTGTGGAATATATCTACAAGTTCCATAAAGCGTGCGGAATTTATTGAAAAGAAGAGCGACTAACAGCTTATTACGAATGACTGCTCTGCGGACTCGACAGTAGATAGCGCTGATAATTCGTCACGCCCGAACGCACAAGGTTCCGAACAACACAGTTTATAAATCACCGATTTAGCCTAATTTAGAGATAGAAAATCATACACTACCCCCGCAAAAATAAGTCCATGTATCACCTCCCACTGCGTTTCCGTGCGACAGAAATGACCACTCGGTGGAAATTTTATTTTTAGAGCCCCGTGCCCCCCCCCCCCCCTTTTGAAACTACTTCCGCGCTGTACCGCGTGTCCTTCGCAAGTACACACAATGCCAGTAAATACAGAGCTTGGCGCTCGGCCCGTCAGGGTCTGGTGACCTTCCAGTAGTTTGTACCAAAGTGTTCCGTGTGTTTCCAGGACGCTGGGTCATCACAGAAGCGTTCCCAACGAAAACCTGCAAAAGCTATCTTATTAACTTCGCCAGGTCTATCTGTCTCTGTCTCCAAGGGAACGGATTTCCATAAACTCTGATACTAATTGTTTTACAAAAAATTGTAAACTCATGTCAGTTTTGATTAAAAAAGGACAACTATGGATATTACTTTACACCAGGCCTCCACAAACCCCTGGCGCCATGTCGCCCAGGCGAATAAACCTTGTACGGTGGCGCCAAATATTTCAGGGCTTTTCACTGTGGAAACTGGTACGTATCACCCTTCTGGCGCCTTGGATTTTGAGGTGGTTCACAAATTTTTGGGAAATTTGTCGACCCCTGTTTTGCACAACGACCCGCATGCATATCGAGTATGAAATCCCTAAGTATTTCCAGTAGCGAAAAATGCTTCGGAAAAAGCTATGTTTTGTTGCAAACAAAACAGAAACCTTTTATTTTAGAAACAGTAAAACAGAAACACACTGCATGTCTTACGGCTAAACACAACAGCGCGCACGCGCCATAACTAACAGATACGAAAACATGCACAATTCGCCCCCGGTTCTCTCTTCTCATAGCGAACGCCCGACTTGCTCAAGTAACCGCACACATAAGGTTTGGTGCCCACTACGATAAGCATTTCCTTTCGTTGTTACTCCTGATCATCTTGCACGGTTGTTAACCTGACGATCTGTGTTAGTCCGCGGCAAAAATCCCCCCCCCCCCTTCCCCTCCAAGCGGCCCAGACCGGCTCCGGGGCCCACGCAGTCTTCTTGTCAGTAACTAGCGAGGGACCTTCTCCGAGGACACAACTATTGGGGAGTAAAGACTGCCACTCACCTCCATCTAGTTCGAAAGTTATCTGTGCCGTCATTCGCCGTACGTCATCACAACGTCATACTTAACTCAGCACCGCCGACCTCATCCCTCGCAGTATGCTCGTCCGCATTTCACTCCCTGACCCTTGAGTAAAGGCAAATTTGCCTGTGTCTGAACCCCACGCCAATAAGAAGTATGGGGGAGACGAGGTAAAGCACCACTGGCCTACACACTAGGTGGAAATAAGTGACAAACTTTACTGGACAGCAGGGTAACTAACTTGTTACACCCATTCAGTTCGTACAGCAGGGTTAACCAGCTAGACAAGCTTTAGGTGTCGCACTTTAGGAAGCAACTTAGGCAACAGCCATCCACTAATAAAACAAAACGTCTTTTCCTTATTTGATGACTTCTTATTTCTGTTCATCCACCTACAATAGGCTAGTTCTAGAATCTTTCAAAATGCCGTTCACGGTCAGCCTCGTGTAAATGTATCGAATATTATTTTAACCCTTTAAAGACGAAGCGTGTCTGTTTTATGTAAGGACTCAGTGCGTACCGCGCTGTAAACACTCTTCACGTCGGTTTTAAAAACTAATATCTTAATGTTGTGTAAGGCAAAAGTTGCTTTTTGCTCTGAGATCCACATGGAACAGATATATGCAATGTGGACACCACGTAGAATTTTTTAATGTTAAACCTGGCAGTATGTAAAGTTACCGCTAGGCTTTAAAAGGTTAAAGGTCACTTATGCCAGCCGAACACATGACATGCGCGAGCGGCGTTGTGGCTACCCCTGACATATAGACTCGGTTCCTGTCAGCACCTTGTTTTCCGACTTCTTGCGGTAACAGACTATGTTTCCTACCCACAAAAAGTAACAGACAGGCCTGCTAATATCATTCAATAGGTTAATATGTTTTGTGAGATTTGGGATTGTCACTGCAGCGAGTGCCAGGGTTTGGTATTACGAAATGCCAAACCCTGTAACTTGGTAGACGGTAACCAGCGTTTCTGAGAAACTTTGTGACATCACCAACACGACAGACTGAAGACGGAGTCAGCAAGATCAACTTCAGTGTATCGTTAAGATTGACGCAGCAGGTTGCTCCGAAATAATGGTACTATGTCCCAAATTACACAGCGCCACGTCCAAACAGACGGTAATAACCAACTCCACGGAGCAGAGGCCTTCTTGAGAAGCTAACAGTTTCTCAGCTACTCAAGAAATTCCCCCATTTTATGGAACCCGGAAATTCATTACCGCATTCACAAGAGACCGCCACCTGTCCCTATCCTGAGCCAGCTCAATCCAGTCTACGCACCCCAGCCCACGTCTTGAAGATCCATTTTAATATTATCCTCACATCTACGCCTGGGTCTGCCAAGTGGTCGCCTTCCCTCAGGTCTTCCCACCAAAATCTTGTATGCACCTCTCTTTTCCCCATACGTGCTACATGCCCCGCCCATCTCATTCTTCTCGATTTGATTACCCGAATAATATTTGTTGATGAGTACAGGTCATTAAGTTCTTCGTTATGCAGTCTTCTCCACTCCCCTCTCGCCTCCTCCCTCTTAGGCCCAAATATCCTCCTCAGCACCCTATTCTCGAACACACTCAGTCTTTGTTCCTCCCTCAGTGTGAGAGACCAAGTTTCACACCCATACAAAACAACAGGCAAAATTATAGTTCTGTATATTTTAATCTTCATGTTTTTCGGTTTCAAACTGGAAGACGAAAGATTCTGCACCGAATGATAGCAAGCATTCCCCGACTTCAATCTGCTCTTAATTTCTTCATGAATAGAGTTTCGATTCGTTAGGGTTGTTCCCAAATATTTGAATTCTTCCACCCTTTCAAAGGATTTACTATCTATCTTTATGTCGTGATTTTGTCCTGCATTCTGATTTCGAGACATGACCATGTACTTAGTTTTCTCAGCATTTACTCAGCATTCACTTCTAGATCAATCAAGCAGACGCAATGTAAAACATAATTTAGTATGGAGCCGAGACTGACGCGCCTGAAAGGCAGGAGGCATTGTAGATTCTTCCCGGAAATTCTTGATTAGATTTCGATTTTGGTGCGTGTATTTCTTGGAGGTGACGCTAGGATTGGTACGTGCATTTTCTTCCCCTCTTCCACGAATGTTCAGAGTGACTGACGCATAGTAAACAAGGAGAAGTGCCACCAACAGACACCCAAAAGTGAAACTCCACCTTAGCAGAGAACCACAACACAGACCAGCCATGTATGTGGTGGCCCTTGTTCTGCACATTTCCTGTCCGGGTAACATCAGGTACACCCGAGACAGTTGAGATTCTCATGGCGCTGACACCGTACGGTTTGGTAATTACATTTCCGGAGCCAGTTCTGCGTCTTCGGAAGGAACTTCGAAACACGCCGCCTCTTGTAACGGGTGTAGCGAACGCTGCCACGAACAGAAATACGTAAGTCACAGGACACAGCACTGTGTGATCACTGTGTTCTCTCACATCGGCTGTTGCAACAGATGATTTCACACACTAAACCACACCATGTCCAATCGTTCTCGCAGCGGCGATAAGACGTGTTTCTTCCGTGAATCTTAACACACATGGCCCCTACATTTCCCCAGCGTCTGGGGCAGCAAAGGTGAGCCCCGAACTGTACCAACGTTCCGGAAAGGCCTGCGTCCACTATCGTCAAGGTAGAAGAGCAAATGTGTAGGAAAATGTACTGGCTGTGTACGAAGCGTACAAAAAGGTCTCTTAGAGAACCTGAAGATTGTGACAGTACGCTGCTGCGACACGTCGTTAAACATTTACCGGGCGACAGGACGTAACATCCCAAAATACGACAATCTTCAGGAAGTACTATGACAAGTCGGTACCCCCCTACAACACTGCGCGATGTCATATTCCACAAGGCTGCACTGGAAATAAACGCAAGCCTGAGAAATAAGCAACTGATCTGTATAAAACACATGGAGTGTACATATTTTAGTAAAAATACTTGAGTTGTTTCTGTAACATTTACTTGAACCTGTACCAGCTGTTGGATGTTACAGAAATTCCCCAGACTAATATAAGCGGCGACACAAGGCGTCTGTTGGAGCAGATATGAAACTCCATACACATGACATATGAATGCGCAGAGTTTGGGACTCGCCTTTGTGGTCCCAGAAGACGAGGACATGAACCGGGAGCACAGCGGCAGGGCTCAGTCCAGGACCTGGTAAGTGAAGAAACAAGTGAGTGTGTAATATGTATGAAATCGTTCTGGATATAGCGACTACGCTACGGGCTGAACGTCCGAGAAATCGCGGTTCAAATATCAGCGGGTACAAGAAATGTTTCCGTCTCCGGAACGGCCATACCGGCTCTGGGGCCCACCAAGCCCCTGGTTAAGGAGTACCTGGTGCCTTTTCCCCGGGGGTAAAACGGCCGGTGCGTGAAGCTGACCACTCGGCGCCATCTAATCCTGAGGTTAAGCAAGAGTGGAAGTATACCTCTGCTCTGCTTATATGCTTTCATGGCGTGCACAGAGACAACTTCAGCTACATCAAACTTCTATGTGATAATCAGACAAGCAGATGCATTTGTGATGGACACTAATACCTCGAAAGGATCTTGAACACACGGCCAAACAGCACGAAATAAAAACGATGGCAACCCTCACACTGGAACTGGTCGTTTGCCTAATCTGTCAAGTACAGAAGAAAAGAAGAAGAAGGTGGAGAATACGAATTAAATTCGTACAACTATTTGTGCAGACCAATGGTTTCAAACCTGCCGGCAGCAGACTCCCCTGGGGGGGGGGGCTGGTTATTCCAAGGTCTCCTCGAATTCACAAAGCTTCAAAGCATGTCTTCCTTCTCAAACCAGCGTCTGCTTTCTTGCTAGTCTGTGTTATTATTTTTATGGTGCACGAAATGTGAATTAATTTACAGCAGTCATCGAGTTTATTATAGTTTTCTCGTTTGCATTTTTTCTGAATTAACGGAACCTAAAATACATATGGAAGACGCCGGAAATTTTCTGAAATTACGAAAGGGTCATCATTCTCGAAAAGGGTGGGAACCGCTAGTGAGGATCATGCACAAAAATTTGCTGACAGACGCAATACGCAGACACAGGCACGGCCCCTACACCAGTTCACCAGACACCTACAAATTCTCCAAATTCAGTGTGAACTTAAATGTCTTCGGTTTCTATTTTCACAACATATCTGAAACACTCTGATGGAAAAAGACCACTCGAAAGACACAGGCGTAGATGAGAAAATAATAATAATCTGGATCTTCAAGAAGTGGGACGGGGAGGCATGGAATGGATTGATCTGGCTCAGGATAGGGACAGGCGGTGGGAGCATGTAAATGCCGTAATGAAATTTCGGGTTCCATAAAATTCGGGGAATTTCTTGACCAGCGCCTCAGGAAGGACTCTGCTCCATGGAGTTAGCTAGTTATTCGTTAGTTAGTTAGTTAGTTAGTTAGTTACTTACTTACTTACTTAGTTACCCGACACACTCAGCAACATACGCTAACATTACGCACGTAAGGGAAAAGAATACAGTCGGTGCACATTATCACGCCATGGCTGCAACTGCACGAAAATCACCGGCGGTAAGGACAGAGAACTAGAATATCGACTCTGAGGTCGTAGAATCGCATAAGGGGAGGTCAGTGCCTTTCCAGCAACCGGAAAGGCGACGAACCAGTACAACACTGGCAGGCTCCTTGTAGCCATAGTAACAACAGAGTGGCGACACTATGTCCGCACCTCCGATGGGAGACGCCACAACTTCTGCTAGAATAGGCTTGGGTGGTGGAAGACTGAAGATAGAGTGGAAAGAAAAGCCGACAAGCTGAGCACATACACCGTATCGTAAAGCTTCAAATAACTATCCTATGGGTGTACGATCCGACGTTCGAATCCCGGTAGGGGCATAAGATTTTTCTCCAAAACGTCCAGACTTGCTCTGGGGCCCATACAACCTCCTACTCAATGGGTATCTGGGTTACTTCCAGGAGGTAAAGCATCCGGTGAGTGAAGGTGACCACTCACCTCTACCTAGTGCCGAGGTTAGGAATGAGTGAAGCTGTACATCTATGCTCCCTATATTCCTTCATGATGCGTACAAAAACAACTTTACTTTTTACGGGCTGTGCGGCCGAGGAACTGAGATTCGACTCCCGGCAGTAGCAAGCAATTTCTCAAAAGGTACTGGGCATTTATTGCCGGTGGTAAACTGGCCGAGGCGTGTAGATGACCATTCACATCCATCTACTGCCCAGGTTACGGATGAACGAGTGCAACTATACCTCCCCAGCTCGATACGTTTTAATTACGTCAACAGTCTTCACCGTTATTCTTGCACTGCAAGACACTGAAGATGGAGGTACTACGGCCCTCCAAAACGTCAGTGGCCAGTCGACACTGCGTAACAGCACACAATACTTGAATATATAATCTTGTTTATATCTTCAAAAGCATATATACTTTATAAAAACAGAACGATTACAAAACGATATCTGATTCATATTTTCAAATTACAACTGATTTTTACATCTAGAATTCTCTCACAATATAATATATTACCTGTACCCGTGCGAATTATTCGTAGGAGATACAATAAAATATTTAATCAACAAAGATGTATTCATATGTTTGAAACTTTAAAGCACTTCTCGATACACAATGTTTGACGCTATCAGCCACTTTCAATACTCCGCCGATTCACTTCAATAATTGTAGGAGCGACGTTCTCAAATGAAAAGGCTCAAGAAAATGCATGGCCATGGGGGGGGGGGGGGGGGACAGGCCATGGTACATATATTCCACCACGTTCTAATGTCTGCCCTTCAGCCTTACAGACTGTCATGCCAAACGCGACTTTAATCGGAAACTGTCTTCTACACAGCCTGAAGGGAATGTTAGGATCTGGTGGACATAAGTTAATCCTGGGTGTAAGAGTAGTTTTTGTAGAATTGGTAACTCCTGCTGCTATGCAGTGCTCTTGAAAACCTTTTACGATCACGTGCTGCCTCTGCCGGAGGTTAAGCTAACATATTTCACGTACTTCCCTTGGCTTCCGGTACAGTCAGCACTGTCAATATTTTAATGTCAGCCTTTTTTGCTAAAAATACTTTTTGAGAGGTAATTAATAAAGAAAAAGGAGATTGCCACTAATGCTGAATCATAAGCTTTCTACAAATGTGTATCTTGAAAAGATCAGTTCGGTAGTTCAGTAGATCACGATTTCGCAAACAAATGTTGCCCTATTAACATATAGTCGAACCCACTTATAACGACACCAGTTTATGCGACACCTCGCTTAAAGTGTCAGATATTCTGTTGTACCAATTAATTCCTTACTATTAACCATAACATTATACCACTCCGTTAGAACGACACTCGTTTATAACGATACAAAATACTGAGTCCCTTTCATTACGTTATAACCGAATTCGACTGCATATGATACCGACCTGACCAGCTATTATCATATTACATACGGTCTTGGGCCTACAAACTTATCCTACAAGGTCCCATGTCTAAGAGTTTCTTCAAGACATTATAATTTCAATATACAGCTGCAATTTCAGCCACCAACTTAATATATTTATGACAAGATTTAATTATAACCCATTATTGGTTTATGTAACAAGAATGAGATCTCAACTTGAATAATCAATACATGCAGCTGTAAATTTTAACTTTTAATTTTTACATACAGCCTGACGATGGCTTAATCACAAGCTGAAACAGGTACACGTACCCAGTTTCTAGCCTGTTAAATACACAGTTGTGTGTTGACGAACGAGTGATTGGTTTTATTGCTATTGTAACACCACGTGATGAATCACCGCAAAAAAAATGTAATGTATCACCTACATGTAATCTAAAGATTACAGTGCGCGGGTTCACAAACTGCCCAAAAACCTAGACCCACCTCCAAATTTTAGGTGCCAGAACGGTGACGTGAAGCAAATGTCACACTGAGGGACCCACAACTTTGGAATGCCTCGTGATCTTCACTGTCATCTGGCGCTTTCTGTTCAGTGCACGTGAACTGATATGCATTTTTGTATGCAATGAGCTATGAGTGCCAAAATTACGCTGAAAATATTACGGGCAACCATATAAAATTTAGTCCTCAGGGACACAAGATGCCCGGAATTTGAGCACCCATCGTCTCTTAGGTCGTGATGTCATGTAGTGTGGACGACAGGTCGCAGACTGAATATGGAGGCAGCAAGTAATTTCGAAACCCCAGTACAATTCCAGCAGACCACACGGTGTCATACAGCAGCAGACCGTAAACTTAAAACTCATTGCAGTGAGAACCTCAATTCAAAACATGCCTTAAACCAGAGACAACGAATGTGAGTGACATGGTGTGTTTTCATATCAAAAACGGTAGTCATTGGACATCAAGAAAGGCAATGAAATTATCATCAGTCGCCGATGCAGTACAGGTTAAAAGGACTCAGTCCTGACATTTTCCACATTTACAGATAAAACTATCCGCATGTAATTTCTGTTACTACTTACACTGTACTGCTTAGACGAAACGTTACATCTCCTTCTATATTTTCTTCAGTAACATTTATAAACAACACTAACAATGGTCAAGAAAGTTCTACCTAAAAACACCTCCACCTCCAGAACCCCCACCCCTTCCAATCCCTACAGCACGTTACGGGTTGTTCCTACAAATTTATAGCATTTATGGCAACGAGTCTAAAAAATCTTCGCCATCCCTGCCATTACACGGCCCACTTAATGTGAAACTAACCGCTCACCGCCTCCACCTAGTGTCGAGGCTATTAGCAACGCATGTCTTATACGCCTTTATTCATACACAGCCGGTGAGGACAGTGGCAGCAAGACAGGTTTCCCAGTCTGGCGAAACATTATTCAAATCTCGTCTGGAAACCGGCAGTCCTGATGAGGCTCTTTCGGGAGATTTCCCCAGTTACTGCCAACATTCCGGATTTGGGACATACGCTAAAGAGATATCGGTCCGGGCACAGGCCATTGTGTCTGAGGTTCTACACTAATCACAGTCACTATTCCACACCATGAACTCAGAGCTACTGACAGCACAGCAACTATGTTATCTTCTGTACTGGTGGTACGTACAACAGTTCGTCACTGCTGCCTTTCTTGATACGTATTCTGCCACGACTTTGTGTCACTTAAAACGACGAAGTGGCACTAAACATCATGAAAACAACCAAAAACTGAGTAACAGAAGGTTGGGAATAATCTATCTTACATAACTGCCCTTCGTGTGACTGACTGATTGGCTAAGTCACACCCGGGTTTCCATCGTTACGGTACAGCTTGGTCACTGAGCGACATCACACGGGGTTTCCGTGGTTACCAGGATACGACGGTTACGACAGAGCTCGGTGTGTCATTGACATCATATTTAGGGTCTGAATGGGAACCGAGTTTCCATGATCACGATGGCGTTTGGTTTGCGAGTCAGCAGCACCCTGAATCTGGCCATAACCCGGGTTTAAACGGCTACGACATTGTGAGTAAAAGTGACTGAGTCATAATTTGCTGCAATGGTTATGACAGAGTTTGGTTTGGGAGGGAGGTTACAGCCCGGTTTTCCATGGTTATAGTACACTAAGAGAAGATTTCCATGTGATGACGGAGATGGGGGACTGGAGTGTGAACATTGTGTTACCCCGTCATTTGATGTGGCCAAAAGCGTCGCAGTTTGTACTCTTCACATCAGGGAGATTAAATCAAACAGGTGACAAGGTTACATGTAGCACGCACGGGAGATACGATGAATAAGTACAAAATTTTAGTCGGAAATGTTACAGATAATATTCAATTGGCTATCAATAAGATATGGATTCAACTGAATCACCATAGTTTCCTGTGACACGCTCTTCTGAAATATTAACCTTCGGCGTCCAATGACGACAGGGAATTCTTGTGTAGATGAGTGACCATCAGCTTCTCAAGAAGGATCTGCTCATGAGGCCAGACAGAATGCGAACCAAGGCAAGATTCCAGGTTAGTGAGCAGTTGAGATGGAACCTGATAGCAATTATAACCAATGTTTATAAATAGATTCATTACGATGCTATTTCGTCGGTATAAATAGTGCACACAAGCAATGACCTGATCAGGTAAGTTGCCAAGACTTATTCGGGGGGGAAGAGGGGGAACGTCTCACTACGGTCTACAGACAGGGACTCTGAACCGGTGGTCCGCGGTTCATTTCTCGTTGCCCAGCTAACGGCTCAGTGACATAGAAATTCATCCATCAAACGTGTACAGTACCTTACTGCGGCATAGGGCCGTTACTGTCTTGTCGGATGTGCTTGTGATGTACCCTCGTGTAGATTCAGACGTTTCGGAGAAACTTTCTGCCGTGTTATACAAATGCCGATATTGGAATTTATATTGTATGCTGCACAAATTAAACCGCCACTGCCCACATCCAATGCGATCCATTATTACAGTCCTTTCATTTTAACGCCGAATTAAAAAAAAATAATTTTACGCACGTTCGCGAATTTCTGAAAAGCGACTATTCGCTTCGTCCTGGCTTTCTGTCCGTCCGTCCTCCTGTCCCCATGGAACAACTCTGCTCCCGCTTAACGGATTTTCCTGAAAATTTATATTTGAAAAGGTTAGTAAAATATTTAGAAAAAATCAAGCTTTGTTAAAATCGGGCAAAAATAACACACTTTACAGGAAGACCCACGTATATTTATGCCTACTTCGGTTACTAGCATTACCATGGTTGCGTCGACATTGATCGATACCGAACTGCCTTATTTCTTCATGGGATTCAGATGATGCATAACTGGGAAATAAAACAATGTTTATAAAGTGCCATCATAATACGTAATATTTTTTGAATAGGCATAAAAATATGAAACCTTATATGTAGATAAATTGTGAACAAACTATGTGTGTGAAACATAGTTTTTAAGTCAGAAATTACAAAATACTTCGACGCGGTGAAGATCTGCTATGACGTATGGTTGAAAAATTTAACAGAACCAACAAAGACATATAAATTATAAGCTCTGCAAAGAAATATGGTGGCAGATTCTAATAACCGTAACAGTATTCTGTAACACAACCACAATTATGAACAATAACAGAACTGTGGTCACTGTGGATTAACCCTTTAAAGACGAAGCGTATCTGTTTTATATAAGGACTCAGTGCGCACCGCGCTGTAAACACTCTGCACTTCGGTTATAAAAACCAGTCTCTTAATGTTTTATAAGGCAAAAGTCGCTGTTTGTTCTGAGATCCGTACAAAACACATAAACGCAATGTGGGCACTACGTAGAATTTTTTAATGTTAAACCTGGTGGTACGTAAAGTTACCGCTAGGCTTTAAAAGGTTAATTGGCATGAACTTCCTAGTCGGGTCCATGATGCAGAGATCCGAACACGCCTCAATGTCACGTTATACGTACATACCCTAACCTGTTATATTTATAAATAAACGTATTTAGATGCACTGTCAATAGGCTATTGATTTTATGGACTAACAATACGCGTCAGTTTTACCCCGGGAACAGAGCTCACGGTACTCATTGCAGTGGGCCCCAGAACCGGCGATGATCCCTTGAGAAAAAAAAAGTTACATGTGAGTTGGCTTTGTATAAGGCACCAGATATAATACACTGAAAAAGTTGTTCTAAAAGGTTTTGACGATGGTGTATAATATTGTGTGGTGACGGGTTTATGGACTTTATCCATCGTCCGAGGAGTAAAATATTAAAAATCAAAATCACAGCGTTTCGGAAGCTGGCTCTGCTTCCGTCCTCAGGTGAATGCAGGGGGAGAACAGAGGAACACCTACTCTGTTGGGCCCCTTACACAGAGCTAGTTCAGTGATAGACTAATCGGCCCAACAGAGTAGATGTTCTCCTCTTTCCCCCTCCATTCACCTGAGGATGGAAGCAGAGCCAGCTTCCGAAACGTTACGATTTTAATTTTTAATATTTTACTCCTCGGACGATGGATAAAGTCCATAAACCCATCACCACAAAATGAAAAAGTTGTCTTTGTGAGTACCATGAAGGCATATAGCGAACGCAAAGGCATAGCACCTTTCATTCTTAACCTTGGCATTAGGCGGAGGTGAGTGCTCAGCTTCACGCCACGGCCACTTTACCATCGGGGGAAGTGCCACGGGTACCAATTCAAGAAGTGATCGGGTGGGGCACAGAACCAATTTTTAATCTTTAGAGAAGACACAAATCTCTTACTCGTACAGCCCATAGCCTAGTCACTATACCGATCGAGCCACCCCGAAACATTACATTAAATCAGTGTTTTTCAACTCATGGATCGCGACACAAATTTGGGTCCCGAAGCTATGCTGAGTGGATCGCAAAACAATTTCATGAATCTACTTAATAATGATTCACACTACCTTGGTAATTCAATTAAAACCACTACTATTTTTGTAAATGTAACCACTTGTTGTGATGTTGCAGCAATGTCGGCTTGTTATTAAGAAAACAAAGACCATTCATTACCGGGGTTACCAGCCTCTAAACAAAAAAATATCGGATAAACCGAACAAAATTATTGTTTTTTTCGCCGAAGTTACCGTTCGGTTGGTGAAATGTTATCAATTTGTGTAATACGGCGCGCAAAACACAGAAAAATTCAAATCTACAAGGTCATGAAGACTCACTCTAGATACATCCATAAGAGGCGTCACAATACTAAACAGGAGCTCATGCAGAACCATGTGAATGCACACATGTTTATCTTCATTTCAGTAGTTCATTAAAATGTTACACTCGTTGCAATGATTCACTTTTTTTTTTACTTTACACATTTTTTTCTGCCTCCTAAGGTCATGAGAAAGAGCAATTGGCCTAATCTGGATCGCGGCTCAAAAAAACTGGTTCCGGAGGCTCTTTTCACAGGGATAAAGCTGCAGCAGCGTGAAGCTGATCACTCACCTCCATCTAGTGTCGAGCTAAAGAATGCGTGCAGCTATACCTCCACTCTTCCATACCACCTCATGGCGCGCACGAGCGACAAATTTTACCTTTCATGTTGCTTAGTACTTTCCGCAATTGTTCAGTCTTTGCTTGCTCCTTCGTCTGTTTTTTTACCCACTATTTTCTGTGACGTAATGAAGACGGTTGTTCCTCAAAACACGAGGCGGGCAATCATGTTCAGTAACAAGGCTATCACAATGGATACTATCTTTCGAGATAGGATAAAGCAACTGCATGAAGTATTACAGGATTCCGAGAATTAGCGACTACGCCTTAAAAGGCAACATCAAAATACAAAGGTGAAGTGACTCCAATCAGCAACATCCTGGCATGTTACTCATAAACGGAGAAATAACAAAAAACCAAACCTCAGTTTCACTTCAAAGAGTTTCGTGTCTGTTTATGTCACTAACATTCCTAACATGAACAACACTTCCGGAATATAAGGGAAAAATCCGTAATCATATCAGAACTCTGAGAACCTTGTGATGACATTTTAACAATACAATGGTTGAATACAATCAATAAACGTATCAGAGGCAACCCTGCATGACCTCACAGAGTTCAACAATATAACCGTCGACATTGTGTATAAGCATTCCTCAGACTCGTAAGAAACCAGCAACAACTCGGAACAAACTGCAACATGATGTAAACATTTGGTACATTGATTTCAGGTTTCCGTCGCGATGTTGATGAGATCTGCGTTCTTCTGGGACATTATGTGGCATGGCGTGGTAATTGTTTACCGACGTTTCGGGACAACGTATCGGTCCCACCTTCAAGGGTCAAAAGCTTGAGAAGACATGAATGCCGGCAAGCCGAATAAGAATAAGGTTACCGAACTTTGTTCTTCTATTCTGTCGCGGCATAAAACATTCTGTCGCAGCATACAACATTCTGTCGCGGCATACAACATTCTGTCGCGGCATACAACATTCTCCGCGTTCCGCTAGACATCCGGAAGTCACCTGCCGTTCTACGCACAATATCCTTTCATTGCGCTCCGCGAAACATCCAATGATCATCTGCCGTTCTAGACATAAGAATATTCGCAAACTCTTGTTTCGCAAAACACCCAGGAATCACATGTTGTTCTAGCCACAAGAATAACCTTTTACTCTGCTCCGCAAAACATCCAGACGTCATCTGCGTACAAGAACATCCTTCAACTGCGTTCCGTGAAACATCCAGAGGTCATCTGCT
>BLKM01011676.1:0-11558 GCA_013340265.1 Coptotermes formosanus | reverse complement strand
TGTAACAGGCAGGCAGTATATACCGTGCAGACATACATAGTGACACAGACTGTTGAGTTAACAAGGTCCAAGGGTCGAAGGTTGAAAGCTGAAAGTGTTTTGTTCACATGACTTGCTTTTATTTACTTTCTTTTACATTTACAGACCTCAACGTGCAACTTTTCACCTTAAGGCATTGCACGGCCTGTAGCAAATTTTATTAGCGTTTGGTAGTAACTACAAGTCCGTTAACCAGTCATACACAGCAGACACCTTGGTGTAAACGCCTGGGTAGCCAGAACGGGCGCATCCGTTTCCCCAAGAGACAATACCAACAAGTCTGAGAGGGCAAAGAGCAACTAAAGGACCGCCACCATCTCCCTAAAACAAATGCACAAGCAGTAAAGTGCATAAATATATGTGTCATTTGACAAGTCACAAACACTTGAGGATCAGAGAAGATTGAGAAATCCAGCAGCCTTTTTAAAGAAATACCAGACTAACCGAAAATATATCTGTGCCTGTTAACTTGCTGGCGATTTCTTCCACATTAGGCAGTTGTTCGTAAAAGTCTATATTTTTCATTAAAACGTTACATAACAAAATGTTAGTTAAATTTAAGCACGAAATTTTCGGTTTTGTACTGTGTATGGTTAAAAATTGATTGTGGAAGTTGCAGGCCGTGAATGTTTAAACATAATCGAGTCTGTTACATTTGAAATCCTAATCAAACACAACGTCTGCTGCATTCCTTAAGTCCTTTTTACATTACATCTCAAGGCAGTTGCGAAAAACGAATATTAGCCCTCTTTTGTCTTGCGTCTGTCCACCTGGAACACAGCATCTGTCGCAGGACCGATTTTTCTGATATTTCATATTTAGGATTTTTAGTAAAATCTATCAGCATATTCTGATTTGGGGATAAAGGGGACAAAATATTCGACGAGTTACAAGAATAACTTCGTAAGTTGATTTAACATCTTTCTGTTTTCAGTGCTTTTGATATGACTCTGTGTCGTGAAGTAAGGCCGGGTTAAGAAATTGCTTATCTGAACATAGCTTTTTGAGGTACTGGCTTTATGTGAGGCACGAAGTGAGACGGAAGAAATAGTTGTCTAGCTACACATAAAGAGTCCGCCATAATCGATTATGGATGGAATAATATTGTTACTGGGATGTGTAAAATAGAGTACGCTAAGCTGCAGCGGCAAACGATCGTTAGCCTTGTCACGTCTGCCTGATTGCAACTTGACTGTCTCTTAAACATTAAACTTAAATGATCGGAACAACAACAACAACAACAACAACAACAACACAACAGTCTGTAACTGTCAGTACGAAAGACAGCAGAGAAGGACCATAAACACTGAGAGTGTAGTTAAGCTGTTAGCACTAAATGCTTGACATGGAGCCCTCTATATCTTCGAATGTGTCGACGCAGTAAACACCATTTACAGGGATTGTAAAATGATCCTTTGTGTACGTATCAAATATAAACATTTCAGATACACCTTTTTTATTACTATAAACCCCTTACCTGGCAAGCATCTCTGTCCCCACAAGGCAATCCAGCACAAATCATGCGGTCAGTTATATATCCATAATAGGAACTGTTACATGAAGCATCACTTAGTGTCTGTACAGTCACCTCACGTAGTGTGTCGCTGAAGCCGCCTCCATCCTGCAAAACAACAAGCAGTTTGTTAAATTAAGCAGAGTCATGTCAGGCAGATATTGATGTTTGTGATTCTGAATCTATTTGTTAGCATGTCAAGAACAATAAAAGCAGACTGCATTTTGTTTAGAAACGTAAAAACCAGATCAGTGGGAAAGTGCTGTGAAGGGTGCTGTAGTCTGCATACCGACCAGTAGATGCCAGAGTACCTCTGGGTGTGGGATTGCGTTTGTTATCATATCTAGACCATAAGTGGGGAATGCTTCTTCTGTACAGTGAGTGTGTGGGACACTGTACCTGAGTATAACACAGTCAACCTACAGCCGACTGTCACGTCTGTGTAACAATAAATCTACAGTGTGTGTAACTGTACTGTAACGTGCATGTTCTGCTCACGTTGCTTCGACAGACAGGAAAGCTTGCGGTCGGACAGGACTGCATGGAATGCATATTGTTAGAAGGGAAATTAATGTTGAAATATAAATTGGAGAGACATGATGTAATTTGAATAGCTTCAGAACAGTGTAACAGTGCAGGCTGTGGCTGTACCTGGAATGTACAGCGAACAGAGCGCAGTGCAGTACTGAATGAAGGCTTTCAGACTTTCTTTGTGTTCAAGAGCACAATTTGCCAGTCTCCTTCTGTCCACAACTGTGCTTATGTTATGAAACTGTCTGGGCAAATCTGAGACTCGATCTGAAAGTAGTATCGTATTCCGAAACGTCAGTGTTTATTTACACGTTCACATGGCTTATCTTTCCAGAAGACACGAGGCTTCAGAAGCAGAAGTGTGTAGAATATTGTGACCGGTAGTTAAATAAAGTCAGATTACGTTACGATTTGTTGCGCTGTGTGTGAGTCATATTATTAACCGAAAATTCACTGCCTTTTGGTGACAGTTTTGCTGAAGGTTTGGCAGAACGAGATTTGCTGCCCTAAGCCGTACTTAATGTAATGCCTTACTGAAGTGGTTCCCCATCCAGTGGCAACAACTAGGGTTCCAGCAGGCACTGTGGAGTTCTCTAAGGCGATGGGTTGTACACTGCTGCTGTAGGTGAATTCAGGACTAACCTGAAATATAAAATTATGGGTAGGTAGATTTCAAAGTTTGAAAAATTCCAGACATTGTTTATAAATAAAGTATTTTTCTGTGGTATTCAGTCTTGAGGTTTGTAGCTTCCATTATGCCCATTAGTACATAAATATGTCCTGTTGTACATGTGTAAGCTTGATACGGACATTATGCAGGAAACAGACACTCTTCATTTGAAGACACCTTATAAAATGTTGCTAATTCTGTGTTCCTTGTGACAGTGAAAGTTTGTGTGTGTGAACGTGCAGCCACTTTGTGCGTAGGGCTGTGGCGTGTTTTGAATAAAGCTTTGCTGAACACTTGAAATACAGAAAGCGTCTTAAAACAGGCTGAAATGTATAACCGAGCGCTCAAAGGGGCGAATTCGTGAAAGGAATATTTCGATGTGTGCTCTTTTGAACTTGCGCTTTCGAAATATTACAATCTCTTAATGCCGCGTGTACACACACAGGCTTACTGCAAAAGGCTGAGTGCTGAAACTTGGTATCATTCTGTTCGCATGCAGCAAGTGACTGCTATAGTTACGGATATGTGCGCCAGGTGGCAGTAATGGCCGAAAGCGACCTGTCGTAATGAAGGAATCTGAGAGTTGCTTGCAGTTTGTTTGAACCTGCAGCCCCGTCTGCAGCCCATGATATGCTGCCTCAGTTTAGTAAGGCTGCTTGTTGTAGCCAGTTGTCTTTCACTTCACAGAGTGCAAGTTGAGATAAAATGAGAATCTGAAGTGTCATTCTGTAAGGTAGATCAAAGGAAGGGCTTTCTGTACAAACAGCAAAGCTGGACATAGGAAGAATAGAATTTCGCGTTTGAAGTCTAAACGGGCATTTTGCCAGTACCAAGTGTGCCACTGGTGAAATCTGCAACGTTCAACGAGTAATAATAGAGGGAGAATTTGGAAAAAATATTTTTGTTTTTACCTCAATATTCATAACTATTTTGACTTTAAAGTTTCAATATTCAGAACACAGTTGGCACTAGGATACAAATTTACATTTAAATTCGTATATCTGCACTGTGAATGTGTGACATGTAGCTGCATATAACGGAAAGACGATAGAGCTAATTATCGGTATAAATATAGTTACCATAGGTTATAACGGCCTCGCTCTGGCGACACCTCGGCCATAGAGTTACACATTCAGTGGTACCAACTAATTTCCCACGTGGCACGTGTTTTTCTTCCTCGCCTCTTACGCCATACATAACGGAGTCCATCTCTGATATAACGACATTGCCAGGCATCCTTTCCAATATAATTTTACAAGAAGTAGTCTATTTTGAGAATTCTGTCGTCTCCTTTCCCTGGGAAGACAAGCCCTTTACGGTTTCAGGTAGCTACATAAATTGGTAACGTGATAACTTGGATACAGTCACGAACAAAAGGAAGGTTTTGAGTGTCGAAGGAAACGTTACAGTGATACGACAAATAGAAGAGAACGATTACGTGTGTCGGGAATTTTGCCTCATTTGTTCTGCGATGCAAATAATTTGGAATACATAACCAAATTATTTGTGTTTGTGAAAGGAACCGAAAGAGAATAAAGCGAGTTCGAAACCCTGAAAGAGGTGACGTCAATTAGGTGCCGCTAAATTGGTTTAAGCAAGAAGGAAGTGACAATGTGCCAGTGAGTGTCCTTTTTTATGATACTTTCTGTTCTTCCTACATTTTAATTTTAGTTTACTGTATTTTTAGCGTAAACCTGTATGGAAATTTACGATTATAGAAGAGCAATTTTGTTATTTCTAAATTTTAATTGTAATTTAAATTTGAAATAGTAAGTAACGTTATTATTAGGTAACCCTCCAGGAGGCCAGTATTTTGTCTTGCAATAACTTTCCTTCGCTTTCAGCATACACCTCGCCTAGAGCGACACTCGTTTATAACGACACAACTTATTCGGTCCCTTCGATGACGTTATAACCGAGCTCGACTCTACATCATATACGTTGCACTGTATGTTGGTGTATTCAACTCAGTACATACCTTCAGAAGGGCGACGTCATAGTCGTGGCTGTTTGTGTCGTAAAACCCATGCATGTAGCTTGCAGTCACATTGTGAATAGTTCCGCCAGAACTGAGGTATGTGGAGCCAGCTCTTATTGTGAGGGTGTTAGTGCTCTCCCTGTAGACAACAAAACATTGAATTTGTGTTGTGCGTGGTGTTAATAAAACGTAAGATCACAAATTACTTTAAAGTTTACAAAATTCTGTTGTGTAGACATATATATATATATACATAGAGAGAGAGATTCCCTTTTACGTGAAATTCATCTCCCACATTGAAAGAGTAGGTGGCTGAAGGCGCTGGAGAACAGAGTTATCAGCAATACAACGGAATTAAGGGAAGACTGGAGAAAATTACATAACGAGAAACATCGTAGCGTGTACTCACTACACATTAGAGTGATAAATACAGTAAGACACTAAGGGCAATGCATGGAACGTGCATAGAAGTAAGAAATCCCTATAAATTCTTAGGCACAATACCTGAAGGGTCAGTACCGCGTGTCAGAAGGATAAAATGACATAATGATATTAAAGTGGAAGTGAAAGAAATGTATATATTGACGTGACGTCAATCATGCGTCTGACGGTAGGACCGGTGGTTGAATTGTGAACGGAACTATGAGGCTTTAGACCGAATAAAAGGCGTACAGAGTTTTGCCTTACTGGGAGACTGTCAGCTTTTTAAAAAGATTAAACTCCACACAATTACGCATTTAATATTTAGGATATGGGGGAAGCGGAAATGTAAAACGTTCTGAACTGAATGTTAGCAAGTGTTCACCGCATTTAACCAGATCTGCCGTGTACATGTGAACATGAATCTGCCACCGTCCATCTCGCAGCCAAATGTCCCGGATGCCCATCTCCCTTACCTGTGTAGCCGGTGTAATTAGACATTCTGCTGAAGGGTCGTCTGGCTTGTGTAAACGACGGAACACCTTCCCATATGTCGCGTACTACTTTGATGTATTGCTGGGATTATGGGTTGACTGTGAATGGGCGCGAGCAAGCATCTGCACTTGCAAAAAGGATGTAAACACTGATGGAATTGTTAACTGCGGGTGACGGATCTCCCAGGTGTGGGTAAGTTTAATAGTTGGACCCGGTAGGCATAATGTCTCATCTTCAGACAATATTACCGTGTGGTACGTTAAAGGTCCGATCCCGGTTGCCGCGCGTTCTAAGGTGTAGGTCTGCGGCCGAGCGCTTAATGGGATCATGGGTTCGAATCCCACTGAAGGCATTGATGTTTGTCTCTTGTGAGCGTTTGTTTTGTCAGGTAGAGGTCCCTGCGACGGGCCGATGCCTCGTCCAGGGGAGTCCCACCGAGTGTGGTGTGTGTTTGAGTGCGGTCAAGTGAAATTATACAACCTCGACAGATACTGTGACTAACTAGAGTATGTAAGGACTACGAAACGAAAAGTTAGCGGAAGGCGGATCTAATCCTCCACTCTGTGGTCGGGAAACACACCATAATTTAACTTATTTCTTAATTTAATTGTAACACAAATGGTAATTTTGAAAGTCATTACCACATTCCGCTGCCGAAATTTGTATTGAACTTAACATTTTCAAGCAATCACATGTGGTTATGACACCGCTAAATTAGTTACACGTATGTGAAACTTTAACCTCACCCGTGCATTCGGTTGTGACGAATTACACTCCAGCATTCGCCCAGTCATTCCCCGGTATCATATGCCCACACTAAATTCACATAGCAATATTTTCTATATCTATTTATATTTATATGCGGTAGATATGTTGTCCCCAACGTTGGTAAAGGATAGCCGCTCTATGCTGCGTTATACACCAGAAGAACTCAGATCTCAACAGGTAACCTCCCGCTCACAAATCATGGGTGCCCAATACTTCAAGTGTAGTATTTCTTAAATAAGCTTTCCCTTCCAAAACTTCCAGAAAACTTGACAGTTCACGATATCCAGCAAGTCTTGCTTTTTGCCTCTGCCTGCAGCCGACGCAGTCCCTAACTGCAGGTCTGTCCCTTCTCTGGTTCTTGTGGCTAACGTAATTCCTACACCACTTATTGTGACTGACTTTCAAAGAAACTAGGGGTCTACAAAGACTGTGCTCAGGACTCGAACACAAACTGTCCGATAAAAATATGTTACAGGGTTTCCTAGTATTTCAAATTTTGTAATTAATATGATGTAATTACGGGGTAACAGGTACTCTGATGAAGTGATTTTAAATGACTGATATATATCAAATTATTTTGCATAAGTAGAGTCTTTGACACGCACCCTTCATATCAAGTATGAAGATAGAAATGTTGTTAAGCACACACGTACCCGTCAACGCAGTAAGCTGTTGTTACCACCCAGGTTGAACTGATGATGGAAGCACCGCAGATGTGATTTCCATTATAGCGCACTGACACCTGCAATACAAATGCGAGTAGCGGCTGAACATAGCTTGCTGAGCGATTGCGTTTCTTTTATACTTCGCTTGTTACGCCATTGATTACAAATATACAGAATCGAAGACACAGAATCTACAAAATATCAAGAGGAAATTGGTTTGTCTTGGCGCAAGTATTATATGGGCAGGTGTTTCACTGTTATCCGTTAGGGAGAAATTGCTGAAAGTTAAAACTACGGAAGAAATAAGAGATTCAATGCCCTAATCTTATTTGTTCACTTTATCAGCCGCGTACCAGTTTTATTCCATTAGTAACATATATCAGTTTTGTTGATACGAGCATTTCTCTGCTACTAAACACATTCATTTACAACAAAATATGTTGCCTTTAATCTGCACTGAGAATTGTGTCAATAAGGGAGCAGCGGCCTGCACGATTCATCTGCGGCTATTGACGTCCTCTCTGTAGTTTCTTTTTACCATAAATTAATTTTCTGTGTCCCCAAAACAGAACCCAAATTGAGAGATCTGGTGAACGGGAAAGCCAGGCTGAAAATTTTCGTTAACAAAATTAAGAATATATACGTGTGATGCAATTACTTCTTTGCTTGTTAACAGAAGAGACATCCTACATTCAAGTACGTAAATGTTTTGGAATAAACATTTTTGTTTTATCCATAAACACGTAACTTATTACTTTGTCTAATAATTGTACTAACAAATTCCTGGTGTGGCCACGAGTTTAATCTTGCCTGCAGTGGAAGCCGGTTGAAGAGACATTTAGCGCTCTCTGAAGGCAATTATGCTACAGGGCAGCAGTTCATGTTGCAGCTGTCCCACGTAGGGTTATCACGTAAAAGGGAACTGAGATGTGACTGATGCAATCACCAATCTAGGATTTTTTGTATTATTTTATCCAGTCACCAATTTTCCTCGGTCATTCAAATATATCCCTGAATTTTTGAGGAACAGAACAATTCTTCTTTATGCTGATGATAACCATTTATCGAGCCAAGACATATGTGTTACAAAGAAGAACAAGTAAGCTCTGTTAGTCTCTACTGAGGAGACTGGAAATTAAATAAATGCTGAGAATACTAAATGTATATTCACGTATCCGAAACAAAATGCAGGCAAAATCACGATATGAATGTAGGTAAAAAATAATTTGAAATATATCAAATTTAAAAAGTATGTGCACGAACCTAACAATTTAAAGTTGCGTTCACAAACGAATTAAAAATGCATAACATTCTTCAAGTGATAGAGAAACGTGCATTCAAGAGTAAATTACAATATAAATGTATGCAGTGGGCAATCATGTATAAAATATATGACATAAGATGTACAGAACTCGATAATAATTATTTTTTTCCAGGAATCTTTTTTCCAAACAAGTAGAAAGCTCAGTGTAAAGTGTACTTCTCTATATTTCGGGTGGGATTGTTCTGGTTGAGGATAGCGAAAAGTGGCAGGCCGTTTTGAACAGAGTGACGAAAGCGCTCGCTACATAAAATGCGGGGAATTTCTTAACTAATTCGGGAACTATTCAGTTAGATAGAATTTTTGTCTTTTTTGCCCCTTAGGTGAATACTTACATAGAGAGTTACCCAAAGAATGATTATGTAAGGGAGATGCGATACGTTTCTACTGTGGCAAGAGCCGCCTGTTAATGTACCGGTATTATTTACATGATCTTCACCCTTTGAAGATTGGAGAAAATAAATTATTTTGAGGTTTGCATTTTGATATAAATCTTAAGTCTTTTAACGAATAACTTATTACTATTGCTATGTTATTATTATTATCCGAATTTCTCACTTCTCAGCTTTAGCTGGGAAACATTGACCTATCCTGGGATGTATAATCAACAGGATTAGGCTCGGTGGTCTTATGTGTAATTTAGGAAATTTCTTACAATTGAACATGTGCCAAGAATTACCACTTTTTGCATTTGTATATATGTGTTTAGGTGCATGTTAAGTCTCTTTAAACTTTGTGGCAGTGACTTTGGAATTATTCCCGTAGCTGAAATTACTATCGGGACCACTTGTACTGCATCCTGCTTCCACATAACACCTATTTCGTTCGCCAGTTCTTGGTATTTCTTTTGTTTCTCTGTTATTCTTTTGGCGAGCTTGTGTTTATTTGGAACAGCTATGTCTATTAAGAGGGTATTTTTTGTTTTCTTGTTTGTGAGAGTTATGTCAGGTCGGTTGAAAGGTATTGTTTTGTCCGTAATAATGCTGCGATTCCAGTACAGTTTGAAGTTGTCATTCTCCAGCACATTTGCTTGTTTGTACCTATAGTGTGGGCATTTGTCTTCAGTTAGTTCAGCTGCTTCTGCCAGTTTCTGGTGTATAACTTCCGCTACTTCATCGTGTCTTTTTATGCACTCGGTAGGTGCCAGCTGTTCACATGCTGCAGTAATGTGCTGGATCGTCTCCGGTTCTTTTCCACATCTTCTACACATCTCGTCGATGTTTGGCTGCTTCAAAATATATTTCTTGCAGTTTCTTGTTAGTATAACTTGGTCCTGTATTGCAGTTAAAAAGCCCTCTGTTTCGGCAAACAGGTCTGCATTTGTCAGCCATTTGTTCGACGCTTCTGTGTCTACATGTTCTTGGCTAAGGTCGTGCGGGTGTCGGCCGTGTAAGGCTTTTTGGGACCACTGTCTTCTGAATTTGTTGTTGTATTCTTCGTCTGTGGTGAGTTCATTTTCATTTGCGCGTAGTAAATCCAGTGGTGTGTATTTATTGTCTGCTTTTACTGCTGCAGCATGGAGAGGTGATGATGTCTGTTTGTTTAAGAAGTATGTCTGAAGTAACTTCACCTGCTTATCATGTAGCCGAGTTATATCGGTTATCCCTCTTCCTCCTATGTGCCGCGGTAGAGTGAGTCTTTCCTCTGCGGCACGGGGGCGGTGAATTTTATATCTTGTAAGTAGCGCTCTCGTTCTAATTTGGAGATTCTCTAGGTCTGTAGGCGTCCATTTTGCTATTCCAAAACTGAAAGTTAATACTGGAATTGCGTAAATATTTATAGCTTTAATCGTATTTTTCCCATTTAACTTTGTCTTTAATATGCTCTTTGTGCGCTGTAGATATTCACTGCCTAGCTGTTGTTTCATTTGTGCGTGTTTAATTTGCTTAGTTTGCGTGTGGCCCAAGTATTTGTAAATGTCTCCCTCTGGCATGGCTGTCATAGTGCCCTCTTCCTCTGTTGTGAAGTTTCTCAGTTCCAGTTTCCTTTTTACAATACTTAATGTTTTACACTTTTCAATCCCAAATGTCATTCTGATAGAGAAAGTCTGGGTGAGCTGCAGGAGTTCTTGCAGTTGATTATTTGTTGCTGCATAGAGTTTAATATCGTCCATGTATAATAGGTGATTCAACCGTTGCGTCTCGTGGTTGTTGGAGTTTATACCAAAACCGTAGTTTGTTCTGTTAAGTAGGTAGGAGAGAGGGTTTAATGCAAGGCAAAACCATAGTGGGCTAAGATTGTCCCCTTGATATATGCCTCGTTGTATGTGGATAGGATCACTTGTAATCTGGTTACTTTTTACTTTGACTTGAAGGGTTTTTGTCCATTTCTTCATCAGCTGCTGCAATGAGTTAATTATTATTGGGTCAATTTTGTATATTTCTAATACGTGTATGAGCCAGCTATGTGGCACTGAGTCAAAGGCCTTACGGTAATCGATATACGCTATGTACAGGTTTCGCTTATCCCTGTGTGCTTGTTCCAAAACTATTGAATCTATTATTAGTTGTTCTTTACAACCCTGGGAGTGTTTGATACATCCTTTTTGCTCTTCTGCCAGTAATTTATTTGTTTCTAGGTGCTTGTAGATCTTTCAGCTATGCACGCTGTATATATTTTATAGATTGTGCAGAGGCAGGTTATTGGTCTGCAGTTGGACGGGTCCTTAGTGTCCTGACTTTTCGGCAATAGGTATGTTATTCCTCTGACTAAAAATTCTGGAATTTTTTCGGCGTCCTCTATGAATTGATTAAAGTAATGTGCTAGATATGGGTGGGCTGCAGTGAACCGTTTAATCCAAAAGTTACTTATTCGATCTGGTCCCGGTGCCTTCCAGTTAAGTGTTTTAGCAATCAGCCGGGGTACTTGTTCTGTGGTTATTGGGCTGTGTTCCATTGCAGTCACATTAGACATTCTTTTTTGCTCATTTCTTATCCAGCTTGCTTTCAGGTTACGCCTGGCTGCGTTCCCCCATATGGACGCCCAGAAGTTTGTTAGTATCTGTTTGTCCGGCAGTTTGTCTTGGCAATCTAGTAGTCGTTCACTTTTTAGGTTACGGCAGTAGGTTTTTTCGTTGGTAGTAAATAGTCTGTTTTGTTGCTTTCTTATTTGGTTGCTTATTATTATTATTATTATTATTATTATTATTATTATTATTA
>BLKM01011661.1:0-11363 GCA_013340265.1 Coptotermes formosanus | reverse complement strand
ACTTTGGTTGGAAGGCTGCCTGGGAGTTGAACCCAGGGTGGCAAATCACGTGATGTATTGGAAGTGGGCACTTTGGTGAAGCCGCCGTGCCCGCGGGGAGGGGGGTTTCGCGGGCCATGCCCCGACTTTTCTAATTTCACTCTGGCATTTACCTTACAACTGAGGAAAATCACGGTAAACCTCAGTCAGGGTGACCGAAATGCGCTCAGCTAGTGAATAGCTAGCACGTTTCGACGTCGACTTGTCCGCCATTTTGCATGCGGCCTCGACTACTCAGCTAATCCCTTAGCTTGCGCATCCGGCAGCTTCCGTCGGCCCTCGGTCAGCGTAAATATCTGCCGAGTTGCCGAACTAAGGGGTTCCCCACACCAGCTAACTTTGAGTCGTAACTCTCGGTTAGGGCTGTGGTGTGTTCTTCAAAGAAGGGCACGCGAAGGTCCTCGTGAATCTGCCTGCTACTGATGTACCACGGTGCACCAGTAGCAATGCGAAGACACTTGCACTGGAGCTGCAGCTGCTTAACCTAGCTGCAAGCTGCGCACCTCCAGATGGGGCACGCATAGTCCATCATTGGGCGGATGAGCTGCTTATACAGCAGAACTCCGTTCCTGATGCACAGGCCGCTTCTCCTGTTTAGGAGACAGCCAAGCACACCCAGTCGCTGGGAGGCTTTCTTTCTGACCTGTACGATATGAGACAGCCAGGTCAGGCGTGAATCTGCAGTCACTCCCAAGTGACGGGCTGTATCGACCCATTCGATTGGCTGTCCTAGGAACTGAACCGGTCGAGGTCGGGGAATTCGCCAGGCGGCCTTAGCAAAGAGCATCGCATTGCTCTTTGAGACGTTAATGGCGATTCTCCATTCTCTCAGCCACCGCTCTAGGTCACTCAGATAAGTTTCTAAGTACCTGATGAGCAGCCCTGACTTGCGTGTCGTGGCTATAATGGCCGTATCGTCCGCGAACAGGGCCAGCTCGACGTGGCGGGAAGGCACAGGCATGTCGTTAACATACAGACTGAAGAGCACAGGTGAGACTAGTCCGCCCTGCGCGACTACAGCACGCATGCGACGACGGGTGGATGTGGCGGTTAGGAAAGCGGCCTCGAATGTCCGGTTATGGAGGTAGGAGGATATTGTTTTAACAAGGTATGATGGGAAATTTAGGGTGGTTAGTTTGAAAAGGAGACCATCGACCTAAACGGTATCGAAGGCTTTTGCCACGTCAAGAAAAATCGCGCCTGTTAATCTCTTCTCGCCGAAGTTCCTAGTCACTCTTTCAACGAGGCGGGCCAACTGAAGAGTCGTGGTATGTTTGGGTCTGAATCCAAACTGCTCATCACGCAGTAGCCCGCGCCCGCTTACTTCGCTTAAGATCCTACTAAGTAAGATCTTTTCGAACAGTTTACCAATCGTGTCTAGCAGACTAATAGGCCGATACGACGAGGGTAGTGACGGGTTCTTCCCAGGTTTCAGGATGGAAATCACGCGGGCGTGCTTCCATACTGGTGGGAAGTACTGCGCTAGAAGCGCTGCGTTGAATATTGCCACGAGGAGGCTTATAGCCCGCTGCGGAAGGTGCTTCAGAGCCCTGTTCGGTAAACCGTTGGGGCCTGGAGCTTTGCTGACCTTGAGACCCCGAATGGCATCCTGGACCTCCATGGGGTTGGTTAACTTAGGCTCGCTTGCAGGGGCATAAGAGTATGCTTGCAGCGCCTCGGTAACCTTCTCAATAACTGCCGGCTCCGACGGGTCCTTTACCGACTGAAACTGAGACTCAAGGCTCTCGGCCAGGGCTTCTGCTTTCTCTGAATCAGAGAGAGCATTTCCGCCCGGAGTGACGAAGGGAGGTGAGGGAGTGGGAATTCTCATCACCCGCCTTGTCATCTTCCACAGCGATTGGTCCTCGGGGTCAAGGCTCTCTAGCGTGCCGCTCCATTGGTAGTTACGCCACTCATTTAGCTGGTGGGCCACAGACCGCTGAAGACGGTTGACCTCAGCTTTCAGAGCAGGGTCCCTGGTGATTTGCCACTGCCTCCTCAGTCTGTTCTTCAGGCGTATCTCATCCTGAATACATGCCGGTATTGGGGGCCGTGGGTCATCGCGAGGGCGACTCTCGGGAGTCGACGCCGGCAGCGCCTCCAAAATTTGCTCCACGCAAGTGTCGATCTCGCCCTCGTTTGGCGGCAACGGGGTGGACGGTTGCCTCTCTTCTAGGCTGGCCTGAAATTTGACCCAGTCGGTCTGCCTGTAGTCAGGTCGGGCTGGCAGGTTGCGAAAGCATGATCGGCACGACGTGTCGATCAGTACAGGAAGGTGATCTGAGCTTAGTGCTGAGCACGCCGTCAGATACACTGGGAAGGTTAGGTCCTTGGTAATTACGATGTCTAAGACATCGGGGGTAGCCGTGGAGTTATACGGGAGGGTGGTGGGGGAGTCCGGCCCGTAAATGAAACAGGAGTTTCCGCTAGCGTAATCACGCAGGAGCTTGCCCCTGGTCGTGGTCAGCCGCGAATTCCAGTCTACATGCTTGGCATTGAGGTTCCCCGCCATCAAGACGGGAAACCCTCCGCCAAAGCATGCAGACAGGTCCGATCCGACTATGGGCCGGGAGGGCGAGAGGTACACTGCCAATATTTTAAGAGGGCCACTAGCCAACATAATGTGTATGGCAGTTGCCTCTAGCTGGGTCAAACCGAGGACGGGTACAGCGTAGTGATCTATACCCCGACGGACCAGTATTGCTGTTACGTCTCCGTCTGTTCGGTGACAAACATAGTTTGCAAGCCGAAAGACGTCTCTCTCTTTCAGATGAGTTTCTGTCAAGAGACATATATCGACTCCGTGCTGACTGAGGAAATGTTCCAGTTCCAGCTTCCTGTCGCGAACACCATCGGCATTCCAGCAGGCCAACCGCAGAGCTTTCGCCACGTTCATCCTTCTAGGCCGTGCTGCCATATTCGGCTACAAAGAGGACAACGATTTTGAGGACGGCTCGCGAGCGGGCCGCCCCTGAAAGGAGGGTGGGAGCCCTTGTGAGGAGCCGACGCGTCAGCTCCACACAAGCATCGATGGGAAGGGTGTCGAGTAAATCGGAGATCTCCTCGATGGGCGACTGGGTAATTTGAGGTGCGGGCGTAGGGGTAGTGGGGTTTAGGATTTTAGGTGAAGACTTACCAGCCTTCACCTTTTCCTGCGTATTTTTCACTTGGGCCTGCCTGAGGGCCTTCGTGCTTTTCAGCGCAGGATTGGCAGCTGCACCGCCTTTCTTACTGACGGACATTTTGCTCTGATCAGGAGCTGCAGCGACCAATTGAGGGGAGGGTTCAGGAGGGGTTGGGACGGTAGCCTTCACGACGCGACCCCCTTGAACAACGTGGTTCCAGCGGGGTCCTAGGCTCTCCTGTTCCGCCGATGGTCCCGCCCTCGCAGGTTTCGGCGCGGCTGGTCGGCCGGTAGCACCACTCGCTTGCCTGCGCTCAGGCTGCCCCCGCTTCACAAGCGCCGCTTTGGCTTCTTTCCACTTTAAGCAGCCCCGATAATTGGCTGTGTGGTTACCCCCACATCTGCAGCATTTAAGCTGCCGCTTGGGGGTTGAGCACTCCCCAGAAAGGTGTGCCTCGCCACAGGCAACGCAACGGGGTGGATACCCACAGTTGCGCTGCGTGTGGCCGAACCGCTGGCAACGCTTGCACTGCAGGGGAGCCTTCGGTGCAACATACGACTCCACTGAAACTCGCAAACCACAGAGCTCGGTTAAGGAGCGCACTTTCTGGGCTTCCGCTCCTCGCGCCACCGACACTTTGAAGTGCGGTGTCAGAGTGAGGGCTCGGGCTACATCCTGATCGCGGCGCCCAGAGCGGAGCTGCAAGACGCCCTGGACATGAATGCCCAGAGTGTCCAGCTCCTCCCGAACGACGCTCTCAGGCATGTGTTTGCCGAGATTCTTTAGCAACAGACGGACGCATCGGTCCTCCGGGAGAGAAAACGTGTGAAAACTCACACCCTTGCTCCCATCAAGGGACCGCAGCGCCTTTACCGTCGCTCGGAAGCCATCGGCCGTCTTTGGAACCAGCATAAGTCTCTCGCCCTTCATCTGGGCTGAGAGACCGCTGGGGCATGACTCCCTCAACCATGCCAAGAATCCACGGGTATCCGTGACCCCTGTAACATAGATAGGAGTCTTGTTGTGCCGCTCGCCTGCGGGAATTACCGTGGTAGTCTCCATGGGGGTGTCAGGAGTGGTGCCAGCTGGCATGCCACTCAGAGGCCCGGACACGTCTCCAAGAGACGTGCGCCTAAAGTCTGCCTCAGATGAGGCAGCAGGTTCGGGAGTACCCGATCCTTTGGCTGTGGGCTTGAGCGGCCCACTTTCCTGACATGGGACGGCGCGTCCGGCCACCACCGCGGCATACGCCGGCCCACCCTCCATCGGACGGGGCTGCCGGCTGGTCCCGGCAGTCAGTTCATCCGCAGCACACACTGCCGCAGATGCCTCCACGGCCAGCGCACTGGGCGCTGGGCGCCTTGCGGCGGGCTCAGACACACCGTCTGAAGTGGAAAGCTCGGCGGCTTTCCTTTTTCCCGCAGGCAGCTAAAGCGGCTTGTGGGAGGACTGAACCTCATCCACAACCTCGCCGGACGGCTTTGCCTTGCCTGGCGCAAGGGCCTTTCTCTTGCTCGCCGCCAGAGCCCTCCTCAGCTCCCGGAGAAGAGCTGGGGAGAGCTGAAGCGTGGAGATAGCCTTCAGCCTTTTATACCTGGCCGTCGCTGGGCTGCCCGTCTGCGATTGGCTGGCGTGAAGAGCTTGTTGCAGTGGTGGGGAAACGGACTACCGCTGTACTGCGCGGAAAGGGTCGAGTGGAGTCTGGTAAAGGGCCGTTTTGCATTTGTGGGGATGTTCCCACAGATGCAACGGAGGGGCACATGGGTGTAGAACTCAATTTGTATATTTCTGTGCAACACAGTGACTGCAATTAGTCCGTCTCCACTTCTCGGCCTCTGTTGGTTTTCCATCACCATATTTGTTATAGCAAATATTTTGCTTCTAGCTACTCTGATATTAACATTATTCAGTAGTGTAGATGGCTGGAAAGCCTTTTTCCTCACTTCATGCGAATGTGGCAGTGTAGCATTGAAGACTGGGCCTTTGCATGGCCCCGTAGAAGTGTGTTGTTAACACCTCAAAAGTAACTTGGAGTAAGTTGCATTCCACATCTAATGCTTTAAACAATGTTACCAGTGTGAAAACTTGAGACATGCTGACCACACAGCAAATGTGCCAGAACTACCTTCTGTTTGCAATCAGCTAAGCCCCTGTTGCTTACAAACTTTTCTACAGGCATTATGATCCCAGCTGTCAGTGACTTCTAGCTGCACGCACTGAGGAGTCGTCACTATTCTGCCCTGTACCTGTCTGTTACACTTTCTCTTGGGGGGCAGCAGACTTAATTGCACTGTCCTATAAAGGAGTGCATTGTGATTGCAGATGTTTCATCCTTTAGTTTCAGTAATTTGAAGCATTCCATGCACATTTATATACTCGTACATTTTGTGTACACTTGACTTGTGTGTGTGTTATTTTTCATCCTGTAGGGTGATTAATTATAGAACATGCGATCAACATGGCTGATACTACTCATCAAAAACCTGTGTGCTAGTAAGACATTATTGTGATATGCATTTAACATCAGTTGTTTGACACATAAACCATCCAAATATGTGAATTCATCTCCATTACGCGATGTGGCCACATGGTTTGTAATCCACATTTTGTGACAGCTGTCCTCATTACATTCTTTTTTTTTAATCACTTCCTTGAACATGGCCACATCATGAATGGGTATGAAAAGCAAGCAACTCTCAATATATAAAAACTGAGCATAAGAAAAAAGTAGGTGTTCAGTCTTTTGAACGTCCCTCACACCAGAATCACTGAAGAACTAGGCATTCCCATGAGAAAGGTTACTAACCAAATGCTTTGTCAGTTACAGGTAAGAATGTATTAAGACCGCTGAAAGTTACAAAAATTCAGCATACAGATATGATAATTTCTTAAAAAATAGAAGTGTAACTTCTCAGTGCTACTCTTGTAAGAGGTTTTCAACTTAATATGCCAGATTTTTTTAGTTTTCTCAGAAACATCTTAAGAGAGTTTCACAGTGGTGTGCAATTTGTAATAAATGGCTGAATGTTCTTTCTGTGATTATTTAGCTCTTGTCTGAGGAGATTCAAGCCAAGCAGGAAGTAGCTGCACAGATGGAGAAGGAAATTGATGGGGCCAGAAATGAATATAAGCCTGTGTCGAGCCATTCAACTGTATTATTTTTCTGCATTTCTGAATTGGCAAACATAGAGCCCGTGTATCAGTATTCCCTTAGATGGTTCTTACATCTGTACAGCCAAGTAAGTAGTGCAGGGAATGTGGTATTAGAATTATGCCTTGGCACTAATGCAGACAGCTAAGTCACTATGTGTGTGTGTGTGCGTGCGTGCGTGCGTGTGAGATACAAAATACAGCAACGTTCTGTCATATCTGTACTCCCACAACAGTCAATAATCACCCAGGGACATGTAAAAGAGATTTTCAAAATACAAGAAGATAAATTACAAGAACGTAAGAATAGGTTAGATCAATGTTTGCAGAAACTTAACTTACAAAACAGCAAAACAGGTCAAACTGGAAAATAGATACACATGACCAGAAATGCTGATTATTCCCTTTACCAACTACAGCAAGAGGCTTCATCTGACAACTGTGAATTAATATTTCTTCAGCTGACAAAGTTGGATCCAGTGGTAATGCTGCTGGCATGTATTTGGAAGGTGCCTAATTCAAATCTTGACTGGGAATCCAACTAGCCTATTGAATGTTATTCATTATTTTCCTCAGTCCCTTCAGGCAACTGCCAGGGTACTACTCTTACATCATCATTCACTGTTACCCACTCATCCAATGTCGTATAGTCTGAGGTAATGACAGTTTTGTCACATAAAAAACACATGAGTGAAAAACACTGTTCTGTGGGTTACTGTATGCTGCTACTGTGAAATCACAACAACAGTAAACNGCACGTTGAGTCTTGATATTGAACGCTGGATCCGGAATACTGGAATGCACAACTTTTGAAACCAACCAACCAACGAGCTAACTAAGGGCGGAGAATTGCGCGAAGCGCAAGTCGACGTCCCTTTGTCTGAGTAGCCATTCCTGCGTTTTAACGCATCGCTGGGCTGTAAAACAGACACCTTACTCTATAACGGGGACTTGCTTACGCTAACTGTTTATAGTCCTGATTCGCGATCGGGACTTGGTACGCTAAAGGCTACGGCTCTGGGAGCACATAGACTTCCTATCTGAGGGGGGGGGGGGACACTTGGGTGGAAGGCTGCCTGGGAGTTGAACCCAGGGTGGCAAATCACGTAATGTATTGGAAGTGGGCACTTTGGTGAAGCCGCCGTGCCCGCGGGGAGGGGGGTTTCGCGGGCCGTGCCCCGACTTTTCTCATTTCACCCTGGCATTTACCTTACAACTGAGGAAAATCACGGTAAAACCTCAGTCAGGGTGACCGAAATGCGCTCAGCTGGTGAATAGCTAGCACGTTTCGGCGTCGCCTTGTCCGCCATTTTGCATGCGGCCTCGACTAGTCAGCTAATCCCTTAGCTTGCGCATCCGGCAGCTTCCGTCGGCCCTCGGTCAGCGTAAATATCTGCCGAGTTGCCGAACTAAGGGGTTCCCCACACCAGCTAACTTTGAGTCGTAACTCTCGGTTAGGGCTCTGGTGTGTTCTTCAAAGAACGGCACCCCAAGGTCCCCGTGGATCTGCCTGCTACTAATGTACCACGGTGCACCAGTAGCAATGCGAAGACACTTGGACTGGAGGGCCTGCAGCTGCTCAACGGAGCTGCGAGCTGCGCACCTCCAGATGGGACACGCATAGTCCATCATTGGGCGGATGAGCTGCTTATACAGCAGAACTCCGTTCCTGATGCACAGGCCGCTTCTCCTGTTTAGGAGACAGCCAAGCACACCCAGTCGCTGGGAGGCTTTCTTTCTGACCTGTATGATATGAGACCGCCAGGTCAGGTGTGAATCTAGAGTCACTCCCAAGTAACGGGCTGTATCGACCCATTCGATTGGCTGTCCTAGGAACTGAACCGGTCGAGGTCGGGGAATTCGCCAGGCGGCCTTAGCAAAGAGCATCGCATTGCTCTTTGAGACGTTAATGGCGATTCTCCATTCTGTCAGCCACCGCTCTAGGTCACTCAGATAAGTTTCTAAGTACCTGATGAGCAGCGCTGACTTGCGTGACGTGGCTATAATTGCCGTATCGTCCGCGTACAGGGCCAGCTCGACGTGGCGGGAAGGCACAGGCATGTCGTTAACATATAGACTGAAGAGCACAGGGGAGACTAGTCCGCCCTGCGCTACTCCAGCACACATGTGACGACGGGTGGATGTGGCGGTTAGGAAAGCTGCCTCGAACGTCCGGTTATGGAGATACGAGGATATTATTTTAACAAGATAGGATGGGAAATTTAGGGCGGTTAACTTGAAAAGGAGACCATCGACCCAAACGGTATCGATGGCTTTTGCCACGTCGAGGAAAATCGCTCCTGTCAGTCTCTTCTCGCCGAAGTTCCTAGTCACTCTCTCAACGAGGCGGGCCAGCTGAAGAGTCGTGCTATGTTTGGGTCTGAATCCAAACTGCTCATCACGCAGTAACCCGCGCCCGCTTAATTCGCTTAAGATCCTACTAAGTAAGATCTTTTCGAACAGTTTGCCATTCGTGTCTAACAGACTAATAGGCCGATACGACGAGGGTAGTGACGGGTCCTTCACAGGTTTCAGGATGGGAATCACGCGGGCGTGTTTCCATACTGGTGGGAAGTACTGCGCTAGGAGCGCTGCGTTGAATATCGCCACGAGGAGGCTTATAGCCCGCTGAGGAAGGTGCTTCAGAGCCCTGTTCTGTAAACCGTTGGGGCCTGGAGCTTTGCCGACCTTGAGACCCCGAATGGCGTCCTCGACCTCCATGGGGTTGGTTAAACTAGGCTCGCTTGCAGGGGCATAAGAGTATGCTTGCAGCGCCTCGGTAACCTTCTCAATAACTGCCGGGTCCGACGGGTCGTTTACCGGCTGAAACTGAGACTCAATGCTGTCGGCCAGGGCTTCTGCTTTCTCTGAATCAGAAAGAGGAATTCCGCCCGGAGTGACAAGGGGAGGTGAGGGAGTGGGAATTCTCATCACCCGCCTTGTCATCTTCCACAGCGATTGGTCCTCGGGGTCAAGGCTCTCTAGCGTGCCGCTCCACTGGTCGTTACGCCACTCATTTAGCTGGTGGGTCGTAGACCGCTGAAGACGGTTGACCTCAGCTTTCAGAGCAGGGTCCCTGGTGATTTGCCACTGCCTCCTCAGCCCGTTCTTCAGGCGTATTTCATCCTGAATACACGCCGGTATTGGGGGCCGTGGGTCATCGCGAGGGCGACTCTCGGGAGTCGACGCCGCCAGCGCCTCCAAAATTACACTGGACATTTGCTCCACGCACGTGTCGATTTCCCCCTCGTTGGGCAGCAACGGGGTGGACGGTAGCCTCTCTTCTAGGCTGGCCTGAAATTTGACCCAGTCGGTCCGCCTGTAGTCAGGTCGGGCAGGCAAGTTGCGAAAGGATGATCGGCACGTTGTGTCGATCACTACAGGAAGGTGATCTGAGCTTAGTGCTGAGCACGCCGTCAGATACACTGGGAAGGTTAGGTCCTTGGTAATTACGATGTCTAAGACATCGGGGGTAGCCGAGGAGTTATATGGGACAGTGGTGGGTGAGTCCGGCCCATAGATCAAACAGGAGTTTCCGCTAGCGTAATCACGCAGGAACTTGCCTCTGGTCGCGGTCAGCCGCGAATTCCAGTCTACATGCTTGGCATTTAAGTCCCCCGCCATCAAGACGGGAAACCCTCCGCCAAAGCATGCAGACAGGTCCGATCCGACTATGGGCCGGGAGGGCGAGAGGTACACTGCCAAGATTTTAAGAGGGCCACTAGCCAACATAATATGTACGGCAGTTGCCTCTAACTGGGTCAAACCGAGGATGGGTACAGCGTAGTGATCTATACCCCGACGGACCAGTATTGCTGTCCCGCCTCCCTCTGTGGGCCGGTCTGTTCGGTGACAAACATAGTTTGCAAGCCGAAAGACGTCTCTCTCTCGCAGATGAGTTTCTGTCAAGAGACATATATCGACTCCGTGCTGGCTGAGGAAATGTTCCAGTTCCAGCTTTCTGCCGCGAACACCATCGGCATTCCAGCAGGCCAACCGCAGAGCTTTCACCATGTTCGTCCTTCTAGGCCGTGCTGCCATATTCGGCTACAAAGAGGACAACGATTTTGAGGACGGCCCGCGAGCGGGCCGCCCCAGACGGGAGGGTGGGCGCAGCTGTGAGGAGCCGACGCGTCAGCTCCACACAGGCGCCCAGGGGTAAAGTGTCGAGGAGATCGGAGATCTCCTCGACGGGTGACTTGACGGATTGAGGTCGAGGTGTCGGTTTAGTAGGATTTGGGCTCTTAGGTGATGATTTCCCAGACTTCACCTTTTTACTAGTCACTTGGGCCTGCCCGAGGGCCTTCGTGGCTTTTTGTACCGGATTGGCAGCATTGCTCACCGTGTTAAGCTCGGTCATTTTGTCCTTTTGAGGGGCCTCTGTGACCGGCCTTGAGGCGGCTTCAGGAAGGGTTGGGAGGGTAGCCTTAACAACACGGCCTCCTCGGACAACATGGTTCCAACCAGATCCAAGGCTCTCCTGCTCTGCGAATGGCTGTGGCGTGACCACCCTTTTCGCGGCGGGCTGGACGGCAGCACCGCTGGTCCGGGTGCGTTGGTTGGGCACTTGCTTTGCAAGCGCCGCTTTTGCCTCTTTCCACTTGCTGCAGCCCCGGTAGTTGGCCGTGTGGTTTCCCCCACAGCTGCAGCATTTAAGCTGCTGCTTTGGGGTCGAGCACTCCCCTGATAGGTGAGTCTCCCCGCAGGCAACGCACCGGGGTGCATAACCGCAATTCCGCTGCGTGTGGCCGAAGCGCTGGCAGCGCTTGCATTGCACAGGACCTTTCGGTGCTACGTACGTCTCCACTGACACCCTTAGCCCGCATAGTTCAGACAAGGAGCGAACCTTCTGAACCCCAGGTCCTCGTGCCACCGACACGATAAAGTGCGGGGTCAGGGGCCGATCTTTGGAGGCGTCCAGATCACGGCGCCCAGAGCGGAGCTGCATCACTCCCTGGACACATATGCCCAGGGCTTCCAGCTCCTCACGGACGACGCTCTGTGGCATTTGCCTGCCAAGATTCTTGATGAGGAGACGTACCTGCCGAT
>BLKM01011660.1:0-10861 GCA_013340265.1 Coptotermes formosanus | reverse complement strand
GACTTGGAATGTGCACATCTCACCAATGTTGTGACTGAATGCACAACAGGAGACTTGGAATGTGCACATCTCACCAATGATGTGACTGAAGACACAACTGGCTGTTCAGTACAAGGTCACACCACAAAACTACATATTATGTTTATATTACCTAGGCAATCGGAAACTATTATGTCCTGGTTTCAATCCCTGAAGCCCACTTCTCTCTTAAATAACCACGTTTAAGCCAGATGGGCACTAGTCACCACGCTGCCGGCGAATAAAATTGCTCTAAATGCGCACTTCAGTTCAGTGTGACGCTTCGCTAATTTACATCAGATGTTACAGTTTTACTGCAAGTAGCAGCCACATTTTCACACGTTACGTCGAACTATGTATATCATGGCTGCACAAATTTTTCAAAAATCTGGGATCTACCTCAAAATTCCATGCGCCAGAAGGATGACTCGAAACAAGTTCCAGTACTAAGAACAACGTAAAATATTGAGTGGCCCGGGCGACCTGGCGCTCCGGGTTTGTGTATCCCAGACATACATAAATGCTGGCTTTAGAGTATGATTCATTACCTAATATTAACCCAAGTAAGCGGAAAATGGGAGCGAGTTTAGATTACAGCATTACACAAATTGTAACACAGGAAAAAGGAGACACTTTGGCGTCAGTAACACTAACAAATGAACAAATAAAGGCGAGGCGAGGTAAAGTTGTCCCTGGGCCTGACCACTCCCAGGGGAAAAGCATCCGCTCTATTGGAGGCCTGGCGGGCGCCAGAGTCGGTCTGCCACAGAAAAGAAATTCTTGCCCCTGTCTGTAATGCACACCAATCACACAGTCACTTTGCAAATACAAAGGCCAGTCGATTTGATTTCAAGTCCTTTAAATGGCAAGTTATATTAAGTAATGTTATCTCTCCTACATGCAAACACCAACCTGTCAATATACGTTCACTTCCCACAGTAGGGGAGGCAATTTCTTATCCACAACTGTCAGAATATTAACTTCACAACGCACCGCCCTTATTGGGAAATAAAAATCGCGTAATTAAACGTTTTTATTAAGTAAAATTATATACAATCACACTAACACGTGCACAAGTTCCAATAAAATCTTAGTAAAATATGTTAGTTTTTAACCCCACATGTTGCGGTGCTCTGTGGCACCATCATCAGGGGTAACACTGAAAACATAAAAACACTGATCGTTAAAACACCAGAGGGTCGGATGCGGCCCTGGTCGAAGAGATATCACTTCAACTTCCGGATACTCTGATGGAAAACACGTAATGCCTTGACAGTCCAGATAAAAGTGGTATAAAACACCAATTGCAGCCAAAACGATAAAGATAAAAAGAGGATCGTTGCACCATAACATTCACACTGGATGTCAATATCGGTCGCTGTCAGTAATTGTAGATTGCTGATCCTTTTATAAAACAGTGGAGTTCTGGTCATAGAATACGTGCATCAATATCACAATATGGCCAAATGTGGCGTCGTCCGTAGTGTGTTAGGTGGTTGAGTGTAGGAGCAAGTCCCCAGGGTCATATTATATTCAGAAAAAACCGCCACTGGAAGTTATACTCAGTTCAATCCCCATTCTATTTTTCTTTTCAGACTTGCTTTAACCCTTATCGAGCTACACGATCTAGTCTTCTCCCTGGTCTTTCACAAGAAACGTTTAAGAAATGTATTTTTCTCCTTCCCCCAGTAAGTAGCACATAACCAACACACTGAACACCTCTTGATTTAACAAGCAAAACAGTGACCAATGACACATTTCTCAGAACCAAGTAAATGTCCAATGTTTTTTACTGTTGTTTATATTAAAATAAACTCCAACATGTTGCGATCCGTACAGGATCATCATCAGGGAGTATATACATCTAACTATTCTTGTGTAAAACAACGTCTAAAAATGTTGTAAAGTGTTGCATCTTGACATCTTTACACCATGTAGTAGAAGTGAATGTGAGATGTAAACAGCTCCTTGTGAGATTGATTCACGCCACATTCGCATCTACTACACGGTGTACATAACACCAAGATACACCTACAGTCGAACCAGGTTATAACGACATTGGTTTATGCGACATCTCGCCTATAGCGTCAGGTATTCTGTCGTACAAATTAATTTCTCACTGTTAACCACAACATTATACTACTCGGTTATAACAACACCCGTTTATAACGACACAAAATATTCAGTAGGATTCATGACGTTATAACCGAGTTTGACTGTATTTACAACAATTTTCGATGTGTTTTATACACAAATACTTGACGTATATAATCCCTAATGATAATGTTGTAAGGACTGAAACAGACTGGGGTTTGTTATTTTAATATAATAGTAAAAACACTGTGCATTTGGTTGGTTCTGAAAAATATTAATTGTCAATGCACGGAAGGAGTAATATAAAAAACTGGACAATGAGCGCAAGTTCTAAACGTTCGTATAAAGTAATTTTCTCTGTGACTCTTACTGTATGTGTCTTAGGTCCCAGGCCTCCACTTCTGTGCAGACAGCGAAAAGCCTAAATAAATACAAAAAATATGTTTTGGAAGGATGTCAGAGTGACTTGGAACGCACCGACACTGTCTGACTGGCTACTGCCTCACACAAATTCTTTGACTTCTCAGGCTGCCAGTCGCAGGCTTCGAAGCGCGGAGACCCGGGTTAGATCTTAGACCAGTTTATGTGGGATTTATTGCGGACAAAGTGGCACTAGCAAATGTTTCTCTCAAAGTACTTCGGTTTTTCCCCGTCAGTATCATTCCACCAACGTACCACACTCCTTTTCATGCATCTTCCAACGACGCTGACAGCGGTGGCCAGCCAGACAAGCCTTATGTGCCGCGCTTTGAGAGGCAAATTAGGCAAGATCCATGTATTAATAAAGAAAACATATTTTTCCTCGTTTGACTACTTCCTATTTCTATTCATTCAACTACTCGAACAGTAGGTTAGTCTCAGTTTATGGGTCTCCACGTTTAGAAAATTTTTCAAAACACTGTTCCCTGTCACCCTCGTGTGCATTGTAAACCACCTCAATATTATATTTTAGAGGCAACTTGCGCGAGCCGCGTTGTGGCCAACCCTGCCAAATTTACCCCGCCATATCCCACTGAAATTACGATTACAGTACATTATTATTATTATTATTATTATTATTATTTAGCAGGTTGTACAATGTTTCCACATCTTCCTGTGCCCATATACCTTTCAGTTTGATACTGGCGTGTCAAGGGCTAGAGGAAGAGAACTCTGATCAAAAATCACCTGGCCCTCCAGGTTGGGGGTTGATGCAGCAGGCCAGCCCCCTGCTCATCGGAAAAAGAAAATTGCTAAAAAGCCCATTGGAATTATTATTATTATTATTATTATTATTATTATTATTATTATATGCTGGTAGGTACAGCATTTCCACTTTAGGGAATTTTACTTTAGCACTGAGTTATGATTTTTTTGCATGTTACCTATACCATGGAGTTTCCCCTCGGTAGTCTGGGGAATTAGGGCCATCCCCCCCCCCCCCCAATACAGTCCGAACGACTGACGGACTACTGCATTTTCATTTTTCGCCTTTATGTTTCCCACGTTATTTCCGAGTACGAACAACAAGAGAGTAGCACAAAGAACTGTCGATGAACGTCCTAGCACTGCCGACATCAACGCTTCTTCTTAATGCAGTATTACAGCAGTCAACAACAGGTCAACGCAAAAGTGTCTGTGTAGAGGGTTACCGTAAGTGACGGGCAGTCAGTCAATACTGGACGTTAGTGTTTGAGAACAGGGTGCTGGGGAGAGGAGCTGTGTCTTATGGACGTAACAAGGGGAAAAGAAACGGATTCTTCGAAAGGAACGGAAACCTCTGCACTCTACAGTCTAGACACACAGAGCTGTCTCGCAACGGGGTGTTTGTCAGAACAGCAGATTACAGCTTAAGCCTACAGGTTCAGAAGCATGCCATTTTCAACAAAACGACGGAACATGAATGTGTAAAACGATGCATTTGTTCCGTGACGCGTGCGCGTGGTGGTTGTCTGAAACAAAATCATTCTCAGAAACAAGTAATAAATGGCACAAGCAACAAGTAAATTAAGAAACACAAATGATGATTCTAAGGTTTAAATGTTCTAATATTAAACACTGTAATGTATTTCAAACAGCTGTAGTGCGTGAAACTTTGGGCAACCCCGGCAAATCTTTGAGGTGTCCGTACCACCAAAGCTTCAATTTTTAGGCGCGTTCGCAACACTGCGAAAAACGACAATTCGTTTCGTCATGCCTGTCCGTCCGCACGGAACAACTCGGCTCCTAATGCACGGATTTTCATGAAAGTTAGCTAATATTGAGGATTTTTCGGAAATCTACCGGCGAATATTCAAGTTGGCCTAAAAGCTTACAAGAATAACGGACACTTTACATGAAAACATACGCACATTTATGATAATATCGCTCCGAATTCACACCAGAATGAGACAACGTGTGACAGAAGTTGTAGGGAAAATCAAAGCACGCATTTTACCTTCAATAAAATTTTCCGAAAATTGTGCCGTTTATGAGATACTGTCGAAAAGACAAAAAAGGGCACTTGTGTTTCCACCGCAACAGACTGTTACGCGAAACCGCCAAAATATTACGTTTTACGACCACTGCCTATCTTGTTGAAATTTTAAATTACCCTAAGATTACCGTATTCTGAGTCCTGACGCCGTGTAATTAGGTAAATATGTAACAAGGTTTCGGAGAAACCTGTTGCTACCATCTTCAGGGTAGAACCCTGCACTGCCTGAAATGCCTGAACTACAGGTACCTTTGAAACTTTTGGAGAGACTTTACCGATTCCAAGATTTGTAAGTGTTTGAAATGCACATGTTCAGGAAACTTCTGTCTGTCTGTCTGTCTGTCACGCGTACCGCCGGACGTCACGCACCTTTACTCCCATTGTTCAGTTGCCTTTTCCAGTCACAAACGCGTAACTTAAGAAATGCCAGCGTATCGCTGATCCATCTCACCGTCAGTGCGCCAGGAGCGGTTACGTTCCGTCTGAGTTTGTTCAGCATGAATCTGACAGGTCTAGCTGCATTGGAAATAATATTAAAACAGCTATCTGCACACGGCACAGGCCTTCTCAAGAAGCTGACAATTCCTCAGCTAACTTACGACATTCCCAGCATTTTACGAAACCCGAATATTCATCACCGACTTCATAAAGAATACGCCACATGTCCCCGCCCTGAACCAGATTAATACAATCGACACCACACCCTTCTATATATTTAAGATTCATTTTAATATTATCTTCTCATGTGTGCCTATGTCTTCCATGTTGATCTTTTTCCTTCAAGTCTCCCCACCTAAACCCTGCATTCGTCTTCTATCCACACATGCCACATTCCTCGCCGATCTCATCCTCATAGATTTACCTTAACGATACGCAGTGAGTAGTACAAATCACGAAGTTACGCATTATGCAGGTTTCTACAATATCCTGTTACTTACTCTCTGTTTGGCCCGAATATCTTCATTAGCGCCCTATCTCGAATACCCAAGTAAAATAAGATATAATATTAAAATGCGCCTTAAAAAGAATAGGGCGCGAAAAGAATTCAACTACATGACAATGTCCAGTGACGGGCGCCTGTCAACACTGAAAGGCCACTACTTAACCAGATTTGCGACCATCAGCTTATCAAGTGGGGAGCCAATTAAACATCTGCATATGCGTGCGGGCATACTTGAAACCAGGGCTGTGGAGTACGAGTCGGAAGGAATTTTAGGTGGAGTCGGAGTCGGTAAAAATGTACCGACTCCGACCTCAATCTAAAATCTTATCTAGATACTCCCAACTCCAGAGCCCTGATAGCTACAGTAACCATTAGACTTGTACTTAAATATAGGTTATATGTCTAAAAAGTAGCCTGATGATTTACGTGGTGGTGATGAATCGTCTTATAGGTTTACCGTTATTAATACATACTGAGCTTTTATGAAGGATTCGGAGTCGGAGTTTAAAAATTGAGGAGTCGGAGTCGGAGCTTTTGTGTACCGACTGCACAGCCCTGCTTGAAACGCATCATGACAGTGCTCCTTCAAACCATTTGCCATTAACTACAAAACAAACCTGCCACTTCCTCTGACATTACAGCCTACAAGACACATGCGAGCCAGCACACCTCAGCCGACAGTGACTCTGACACGGGACGAACACACACTCTGGGGTTCGATGCCTGCCAGGGATAATCGTACAGACCGGTCTGAGTCCCACCCAGCGTCCTATCCAATGCCTACCAAGAACTTCTTCCTCAGGCGTAAAGCGGCCGAGGGATGAAGTTGACCATTCACCCCCAGCTGGTACCGAGGTTAAAAACGTGAGCAGTTATACCTCCATTCCCCCATACGCCTTCATACTGCAGTCCGTAATTAAGCACATGGACAAATTTCATCTTACACGAGCTATTCAGCTGAATGGGTCTGGCTTAGGGGCTTCCCAGCAGGGCTAAGAACTTTTCACCAAAAAATTCCCTGTCGCCACTAAAAAAATGGTTCCCTTCAATTAGCCCAGAATATGGTACAACAGCGCGCTTCTGTAAGATTCGATTCCTAAATAATTATTTTGTGGATCAATAAAGGGCTTAGCGAACTTCTGCTTTATATTCTAGTCGACTTTCAACCAATCGCAAATTTCCAGTCTTGAGACGTTAGACACAGGTTTTTCGAATGCAAATGAATTGGCTTATCTTAAAGAATTAGCAGCAGCAGCAGCAGCAGCAGCAGCCGCAGCAGCAGCAGCAGCAGCCGCAGCAGCAGCAGCAGCAGCAGCAGCAGCAGCAGCAGCAGCAGCAGTGGCATGGTATTATGCAGTTCCAGAATATGTTATGTCATTTATCTTCCAAAACGCTGAACACACGGAACAAAAATGGGGTTGTCCTTTTTTTTTTTTACTGCTGTGAAACACAATCTCCAATTTTGAGAGAAGAATTTTAATTTCAAGCGTCTGGGACAAAGCAGCCAGGAAAATATCTGGATCAAGGAGTACAAGCAACTGAGCAACTAAGGACATTACGTAACAACGAACTTAATGTCACCAAGGATAGATACGATAATGGAATCTACAAGGCTACGCCGCGCTGTGGACTGTGGACACAAGGAATGCATATACAATTTCGGATTGATTCTTAGGAACTGTTAACTTTGACGAACTGGATTATGGAATAACACGAAAGGCGTATGTCTGGCAAACAGCGTAGTCGGTATAGCGACTAGGCTATGGGCTGGAAGACCCGGAGTTCGAATCTCGGATGAAGCACGAGATTCTTCTTTTCTCCAAAATGTCCAGACCGGCTCCGAGGTGCAATCGTCATCCTATTCAATGGGTACTGGGGTTATTTCTCGTGGCTAAAGTGGCCAGAGCATGAAACTGGCAACTGTCCTTCATCTAGGGCCAAGGTTAAGAATAAATGCATATATATCTCTAATCCTCCTAAATGCCTTCATGGCGTTGACAAGGGCAATTTTACTTGGCAAATAGTCTGTGGGGATGGATGGTGGATAGACTGTGTCCAGTGGCGATCTTGAAGCCTCGGGAGAGCAGAGTACTAGACTAACATTTCAGCTTCAACAGACAGCAAGATTATGAACCACTTTTACACAAAGAGTACAATCCATATACGTCACGAGTTGGTGCAGAGGCGAATACAGCACCCACAGTTAAATTACCTTCGCCTGAGTGACATCCGAATCATGTTAAGACAAAAAGCAACACAACACAAGAAATAATGTAAACATTCCTCCTACCTACCACCTCAAAGACCTGAGTTTGATAACAAAGTGTGTGCCCACAACAGTTTCTCATATCGCCACCTCCAGCACCAAACGAAAACTGCCGTTCTGCCCAAGCACCAGCCTAACTGGAGAGATAAAACCATTCTGGAGACCTAGGCGTAGATGGGAAGACAATATTAAGACTGATCTCAAAAGCACAGAGTGTTAAGAATGTGTACTAGATTCAGCTGGCTCATAACGGAGCCCAGCGGCGTGTTCTTATGAACACAACAAAATCAAGATATTCCATAAAAGGTGGGGAATTTCTCGACAGGCTGAAGCGCTATCAGTGTGTCAATAATAATTTAACTAGTCTGTACGTGAAATATCAAACTAACTTCTTTCATCTTTGTTCAAGGTCAACTGTAAGTTTAATGTTACTGAATACGGATGTTAAAATGAAAAGAGTAAGGCCGATGTGAAGATCTACAATCCTGCGCGGGACGAAAACTAACAGCCAGTCTCATTTTTAAGGAAAAATCTATTTTATTACACGATTACAGGATTAAAGTTACTATTAAAATTATTCGTACAATTTATACAGCAATTAAATATAATTTAATCTGTAGGACATATTTTTTTAATGGAACGACGTTAACGAGACGCTTGCTCCGTTTCTTTGTCACTGATATCTGTTCCAAGAAATACATGCAATTCCATTTTATGAAAATATGACTGAAACACCACTGTACTAATTATTATTAGAATATATATAAAACTGAAAGAGTGAGGGAGATGGTGGAGCTCACAAGTACATATTTTTCTCTCCTCCCACTGTAAATTATCCAAAATACGATGTCTGGCTATGCAATATGCACAACTCTCGTTAAAAAATAAATACTGTTCACCAAATGTAAGCGTGCATGAGAAGTTCACCGATCACTAAATCCTGATAGGCAAGCAAAAGTAAAATGTGTTCGAAAGCTCATGCGGGCCGCGGGTTGTTCATCCCTATTGCAGGACATGTCTTGAAACGCTTACAGTTACCCTGGTGGTAAAGAAATTCCCAGCTCATGCAATCCAAATTCATAAGCATGTTTAAAACAGCACATCCTAAGTCAGATGAATCAGATGCGCAGGGCGACGTCCTATTCCTTCGACGCGAATTTTACACATTACCCGCTACACCCTGCGGACAGCCACCACTCCGTCTTGCACCCAGCAGTCTGGTACGATTTTTAGACGCGTTCGCAAAACTGCGAAATGCGACTATTAGCTTCATGTCTGCCTTTGCGTCAGTCCGCACGGAACAACTCAGCTCCTACCGGACAAATTTTCATGAAATTTGATAGTTCAGAATTTTCGTATATCTGTCGAGAACCTCAAGTTCCATTAAAATCTGACAAGAACAACGGGTACTTTACACGAAGGCCTAAATAAATTTATGACAACATTTCACTGAATTCTTCTTAGAATGAGAAATGTTTCAGACAAAAGTTGTAGAGAAAATCAAAACACATTTCATTTTCAACAACATTTCCCGAAAGTCGTGCCGTTTATGAGATAATGTGGAAAAATACGGTAGGGCCAGACAGGCCAAATAGGTCAATATAATACGGCGCATGCGCTTTGCATGCTGGATAAGTAAGGCTACAGACACACCTTCATAATTTTTAATACTTATTGCTTTTCCACGGCAACAATGGTTACGCGAACGCAAGTTACACGCACACTGTCTATCTTGTTCATTACAGCTACAAACACGTGCCATACATTTTCGCCGCGCCATACCTCAGGAGGTTATTCGCCGGTACTAGACGATCTGTGAGCGCCGGATTCTCCACGCGGACGCCCAGGTTTCCCGTCAGCATAATCCCAACATTGCCCCATGCTCATATTCAAATTCAAATTTCATTCCTCTACCGCCAGGAATATCATCTTCGCAATTGACATTATTAAAATATTAAATAAACCATGCCCACTCTCTTAGTTGAAAAGCGCAAATTAAGAAATCCATTACGCAACACACCTCCAGTTCCTTATTGGGTAACTAAAACAAACAAACAAACAAACAAACAAACAGAGCAACCACATACTTCATATTTACAACAGGATTTCCATTGGTTGAAATTCTTTATATGAGAAAAAGTTACAAACGGAAACTTGGACAGCTCCTTACAAGACATACGTACGAATTATGTAAGTACCCTCCTATGTGTAATTTACATTTCTTCAGGGTCAATTTAGATCACTGTTACCAACATAAAATTACGGCTTAGTATATGAAATTATTTCCACTTCCGCCAGCAATGGAAGATAAGATTCCTACGTTTGACTCATAGCATGATCTGCACATTTCTAACCAGAAACAGCAGTCTCTGTAATCTTAAGATAATACAAAACTTCCTCAAGCAGCGGGCTGCAGATTTATATCAATGAGATATCTCAATATGAATGAACGGTATCAGACCTGCGCACATTGATAATGCCTTAATCTCGAGTGCTGGTTTCCGCCCGTTTAGTGATTCATATTTTCCTCTATACGTAACTACATTGATGGACTTCCACAATTATTGAATGTCACTTCCTGCAAAAAGTCACCTGATTCTACGTACAATGTCCATTTCGAGTGTCACTTCTGTTGAGTGCCATCACTACACATCAACAGTGATAACATTAGAATATCGTTCCTTGTTGAGGCGGGGCGTCCAACACGCGGCCCTCTTGACCCCGGCGTACGATCCGCCTGAGATGTTCTTGGGGAGGGGGGTCCAATTAGACAGCTTGTAACCGACTGTCGCCAAGTGTCACTGAAATACAAGTGGCATTGCTCTTATAAAGTGTATATTTTTGGAAGTTGATGGGCTACACTTCACCATTTTTATCATTAATAAATTTTGCGGTCCATATAAATGGGATTCCGCTCATGAAACCAACTACTCTAAGAATTTGGACGCTCCTGCTGCAGTGTGTCCTCGCACTACAGGGAACTGTACTGATCTTGGAATGTCACTTCTTGTACAAGGTCATCTTACTACAGGGAACTGTGCTGATATTCGAATGTCACTTCTTGTAGAACGTCCTCCTACTACAG